>JAVQJS010027778.1:0-15133 GCA_036024795.1 Galaxias rostratus | reverse complement strand
CAGATAACAGAACACATTACAGAAATGTGCTGCAAATACAGATAACAGAACACATTACAGAAATGTACTGCAAATACAGATGACAGAACGGAGGGCTTTAATCTTGTGTTATCCCTGTCATTTTTGGGTGTGACACCTTTTGCTTGCGTTGTCTGTATTTGCAGTGCGTTTCTGTTATGTGTTGTGTTGTCGGAATTTGTTGTGGCTTGTCAAATTGATGTAGATGTTTTCTTAGTTTGCTTGTGTTTTGTCTATTGCATTTGTTGTCTGAAATTGCAGTGGTTTTTCGAAATGCTGCACATGTGTTGTCAGATTGATGTAGATGTTTTCTTAATTTGCTTGCGTTTTGTTTATTTTCTTCTTTTCGTACGTTGCAGTGCGTTTGGCCTCTTAGGGCCACCATTGGTAATTCCTTCAGCAGTATTAAAGTGATAATGATCATAACACTGGGTAATCCGTTTCATGCATCACTTTGACCGTCAGAATTCAGGATTTCCCCAGGGGTCATTGGAAAGAGTCTGTGAATTTTATCCGGCATCAACATATCAAATACTGCATATCCCTAAGTAATCAGTAATATCTTGGCATCATCTTAAAATGATGTTGGAACTATACACATTTCAATAAGTCTTAATGGGGATGTCATAGCAAACTTGATATGATCCATCAAAAATCTTTATCCCCAAAACACAATACGACTATTATGTCTTATGTCTCAGGGATGTGGATGAACTAAGCTAAATTAAATTTCAAGATTATATACAAACATCCGTTATAAAAAATAAGAAGAGTGTCAGCCACATTTTTCATCATTAAATGGAGCACTCCCTTGTTATCATGTCAGGGGCTGTTCTGTTAACATAAACCTGCACAAAGGGAAATATAAATGAACAAACAATGAATGTGACAAAATGCGAGATTCTCCAGACCCTCTCAAGGTCTCATTTCCCAGGCAGCTGGTGGGAAGCTTAGAACTGGTAAGATAGATAGTCTATCAACAGTCGTTGGGAGGAGGGTTACGCCATTTCCCCCAAAGGCAATTTATCTGAATTCAGTCAGCCTAAATCAGATGGAAGCTTTATCCCTCCAGAAGGTCTCTAAGAAGAGAAAAACAATCCAACGGTGAGGTAAATTTAGTCTAAGCGAGCAAGCTCATTGAAAGGTAGCCTGAAAAGAAATAAATTGAAAATTAATTACTTCTTGATGTTGGAAACAGCTTGTTGTTTCATGGTGGTTATGGGGGGCGGGACGAGGGGGGGTGGGGGGGATGTAGCACTAGCATGTGTTCCAGTGCTGCAGTACACAACCTCCTCAATGCTAATGGCACTAAGGGTCTAAGCTATCTAACAAGACTTTGAACATTCCGTGTAAAAGGCAGCACAAGTACGTAGCAGGTAGTTTTGGCCTCAATGTGTTTACTCTTAGTCAAATATGGCTGGTTGCCCTGAACTACGGCACATTTACAGATACATAGATGTGTGTCTGGGCAGGTTAATTAAATGTTAATAGTAAGGCAGACACATAATACTGTTGAGCCAAGGGAAAGGAGAAGAGTCGGGAGGTTCTTGCTGCATTTACAATGAGGTTGTGATTTCTCTTACAACAAATAGACTAGCCTAGACTAGGGGATATCTTACTGCAGCATCGAGTAACGGGAATGTGGAGAACTAAGTCAAACATTTTAACTACTAATTACTTTTTGGGGGGGAAAGGTCAACCCATTTTAGACAATAGTGTATCTATTTTTATAGGACACGATGTCAAAGTTGAATAGTAGCTTTGTCATGCATTGAGAGAGTGGAAGACAGCAAGCCCAAACGCAGAGAGAGGACAAGGCTAAAAAGGAATCTGCTTGTTCCGTGAAAACGTCTGATACACACCATAGACAACACACCAACAGAACACAAACAGCGCCGTAGTGAGGAAGAAACAGAAAGAAAGAAACTTGAACAGACAGACACAGACAAATCATGCAATAAATCCCCAGGAGCAAACACAAAAAATAAAATGATACACAGGTGATAGTACTCATAATAAAGGGGAGCGCTTCTTCACCTCCCCCAGGACTTGCTGGTGCACCGTAGTCAGGGTGTGTGACCAAGAGACGTGACGAGCATATCCTTCATCAGGTTCAATAGATATGGGAGGGGTTGAGTTATTGAAATGGCTGCCGATGGTCTCCAACATGTGAGGTCTGAGTCTGAGACATCAATTGGATTATTTTTGTGTGAATTTCAGGCCACTTTCCTTATTGCCCTAGGCAGTCCGTGATAAAAGAGGTCTGGTCAGACAGTGACTGATATTCACGGTGAAAGGCACATTTCAGCTTTAAGCTGCCTTACATATTATTTGACATGTAGCGGACAAACGTATGCTACAATTTAAGCATGAGATGTGCCGATCAATATAAGTGGTGCTGCTTGAAAAGGAACTCTTAAACACACGCTTTTGTTCTCTTGCGACAGATAATTTTCCCCATTCAAAGTATCAGTAACAAAAGTCTTTTTCAAACTTTTTATTTTCCGTTGACACTGTCTAGACAAAAAACAAAGGCCTTGTATCTCCACTGGCATGCATGTCACCAGCATGCGAGGTTTAGCCCTTTTGTGGGTGGCGGGGTGTGCAGACCAGTGCAGTTACATAGGGCTCCCAGTGGAATAAAACCAATCCCCCATGACAGGTGAGAAATCGCCTATCAATATCTCGCTTGTAATTTGCACCTATGCGGAACACCAAACACGAAGGATCATGACAGGTTTAAATATGGTCTTGTCTTGTGGAAGGGACTTTATCTCCTTCACTATGGCCCTGCATTTGAACTGGCCAAACTCAAGTCTCCAGTGCTGGCTGAACGAAAAGAGCAGTTCCTCAGCATCTGTTTTGCTCATCAGCAACAGACGGTCATGCTGAGCAAAGTAATACATCCATGAGTGCTGCTGATTCAACTGGGAAGATTCACTGGGCGCCAGTATTGATCCGTGGTCCAGGCCTGTGCCCAAGAATATCATTCCTTCTATCAGGAAGCTGTGTGCTGACATCAGGGAGCTTGATGACATCCCAATAGAAAACGCTGTGATGAGGAGATTCTAAGCAAAGTATTATTTTGTGTTATGATATTCTTGTATTCCACTTTCCTAAGACTAGGTAGCTTATTTCTATTTTTATATGGAGCAAAAAAAATATACTTTTCAGGAAACATCATCAAAATCTGTTGACTTCGATTTCACACCTACTAAGGATGGGAACGGTTCCATATCTAATTCATTTGGTTTCAATTTCCACTTCTGTTTTACAAGAAATTACATAACCATAATTGCCCCCAGGTTACAACAGGTGAACAATGAAAAGCCAGGGCATAGAACAAACTGCAATGGTGTGACTTACCACACGCATAAGCATGTAGAGTTTGTATCCACGTCTCTGTTCAGGAGGAATATCTTTAACATCACATGGTTCCTAAGGCTTCCGATGATTGGCAGATTTTCCTTCAAGATATAAAATCTAACTTTATCATCAGTAGAGCGCAAACGCTCGCTTTGAACTCTGACTCGGCAATATGCAATTACTTATTTGCTTTTATATTCCTTTAATCTGACAACAGATAAGGCAGGTTTCACTGACAATACTGAACAGCCACTGGAAGATAATAGACAAAAGCCAAAGTGTATGATGCATGACTATAATCGTGGCAACTTCTTTCCCAAATTAATCTCAGTGAGTAAGATAGAACTCTTGCTTCAACTATGTATATCTTCAACAGCAAACGGAATACTAAGCCTTGGGCTCTGTATTTATTCAACATGAGCCTCATCTCACATTTCCCTGCCATAGACACACACCCTAATCAAAAGAATAAATAAATGAAGACAAATAGATGTAGGGTCATGCAAGGAACAACCCATGGGGGAATACGCCCTTCTGAACGACTCTGATTATTCTGGACATCCTCCCTCCATCCCTAATGTCCTCGGGCACTTAAACGCCTTTGTTTATATCAAGCTTTCACACGTAACTATTTGAAGCCCCAAACGCCATCAAACAAAGTTATCTAATATTTTATTCTGTTATAGCACTTTGAACCGGCACTTCAGGTCTTAATGATGCTGAATGGTCTAATGAAACCAATAATATAATGGAAAAAGAATATGCAAAGCTGTTCAAATAAACCTTCTCTCACGATACAACTGAATACCTGTCGATGCAGATAGAGTCTAGGACTCTCAATCACAAATAGGCATTGGGATTCTACAGCTTGACCGTGGTCAGACACACCGCTGCGGTATGTATGGAATAGAGGCTTGACTTGTAGTTTTTTTTGGGAAGTATTTTGGTTAATACTTTAAGGCGTCAGATATGATATTGTATGTCTGCTTGTCGCACATCATCATGCCAGGGTAGTATACCTGTCTTTACAACACCCTATTGATATTCAGGCAGATATCTCACCCACTCGTGCACACTATATGGTTGGTGTGGACACATAAATAGAAGAAGCTGCTGGTTCTTCTCGGAGGTGGGAGCAGAGGAGTGGGGACCATAAGGCAATATCAACCAATTACATATAAGGTGCCAAACCCAACACATTTTCTGCTTATCGCCCTAATTAACCTATCTAGAGTGAGGCCGCCTCTCTAAATCACCACCCAACTGTTGGAGCTCTTTTCGTGCCATAAATGCCTCCTCCACCCACGCCTCAGCAGACATGCCACCCATCAATCACAATCTGTTGCTCTCCGTCTCACTCCCTCAATTAGACTGCAGCATCCGCAGTGTACTAAATCATGAACAGAACATAAGCGGGATGTGCGACTTGAACAATGCAGCAATCTCCATGCAATTCTCCCTTTGCTCGAGTACAGAGGGAACAGCTGCATAGTCTTGGAAATCATTGGAGGTGCATTTAACCTCTTTTTCAACCAGTCATCAACCTGTTTCACACCGTCGCGAGTGGAGTTTATATTCATTCGTAGACATCCTTCGACAGGTTGGGTTCCAGGCTTTGAGGCACGCAAACACCTGTGAGAATTGTCTTGGTTACAAAGCTTGCATCCCACTGAGCACAGTGGGCGGCTTCTCTTTCCGCTCACCTCCTCAAGCACATGCTGCGACGCCTCAAGGCGGACACAGGCACTTTAAGATCATTGCTTTGTAGGTGTCTCGAGCTATAGACAGATTATGGCCCATGCACACAAACAGTGGCAATAAGTCGTGCATCTCCCTGTTGCTGTGGCTGTCTCACTGGCGCTTCGTGCACTGCAGACGCACTGTGGCTCACTGACTTCTCTTTATACGGACCTTATTCAAACAAATCGTAAGCGCCTCCTTCCCTATTGTGTGTCTACTCTTGGCATGTGGCGAGGAGAGGTAGCCAGTGTGTGTGTGTTTTTTTTTTGTCCGACAGAGGCCAGTAAAAACTAACCCATGAAATATTCATGAGTCTGAAGCAGCTCTGCCTCGTCGGAGCCACCTGCTGCTTGTTGTACTCTGGTTTACGAAGTGTTCACAGGTCTCAGGAATCTCCACACACACAGGAGGAGTCTCACCACCTACAGTCAATTCAGTAAACAAGCTTCTCCCCCCTCCTTCCCAATTTTAAAATTGGCGTTTTTGTTCCACTTCTCGGTGCCCAGTGTAGATATTGAGACAGACTGTGACATGTAGATGTATTTGGGATGTAGTGGTTTGGAGTCCATGCTCAGTTGGTGTGCACCCCCCACCCCATTCCCCCCCGCCACCCAGCCGTCACTTCCTCAAATGTGAGGAGGAGGGAGCCAAAGCTCACGGACCATCTTGGCGTGGCATACGGTAGTTAGCTGACAGATTGCGGTGCGCCTGCATCTCTATAAAGGTCAGAGTAGAAGAACAAAACCACTGATTCATCGGCTGTACTCACCACACGCTGCCGTTCCAGCAGATTCTTCTCTGGCTCTGGCAGATGTTCCGCGAATGCGTTATTCTCAGAATTGTCTTGTTTACACCCTCATGCATATTTATGACATGGCAGATGAAATGCGCTGCTTTGGGAGAAAACATAGCAAATCAAGAATTTTACACCATACAAACAAAAGTTTTGACTGCAATCTGTGAGGGAAACATATTGCTGGTTTGGTAGTGGCCACTGCAGCAGAACAACTGGACAGCTCTCTGGGGACAATGCTAGGAAAATCCTAAAGGACTATCGGCTGTCCTTTACCTCCACAGTAGCCGGCTCCTTCATACACTGCCTCCTGCCACTGCAGCAGAAATGGGAGACAGGGGTTGTCCTTTTACCACTGTCAGTAATGCGGAGTCCCAAAGAGTAATTGCAGCTCAAAATCATTATCTCCACCCCTTATCAAACAGCTACCAAAGTGTAGGTGCCAACAGTTCAGAACCCTTTCACATAAAATAAAGTGAAATTCAATAAGCCACGGAACAACAAAGATGAATCTTCACTCAGCGGCGTGTCAGATAAAAATGATTTCAGACATAAATTCTGCCCGTTGGACCTCAAGGTTTTCACAGTAAATTTCCAAAGGCAACCTTTGATGGGCTTGTATTTCTACAATCTCTACGGTTCTCTCCGTCCAGAAGGAACAAAGCCAACCTCTGCCTCGGTGGACGGAATACATCATAAACATCCCACTTTATGGAAACTCAATCCCAACATGGGAGGGAGTGTCGATATTAATACTTAAATATACTGTAGCGGTCACGGTTCATGTGGTCTTATCTTTTTAGTCCAACAATGATGTCAGCAAGAACCTCTGGGAATGAATAGAATTGACCAACAAATTGCCTTTGCCTTGTCAGAATTTCAGTGCTTTCTGACAAAGCGAAATGTCATTCCTTAGCCTCAACTTGTCTCGGCGCACAGCATCACTCAGATGCACACAGGCAGAATGTGAACCCAGTATTAATGCCATTGGTTATTTCCTTGCTGTTAATCTGACAGCCAACAGCAAAGGGAGGACCCCGAGAAACACTTTACCAGTACATTACATCGAGAGACAAGGCTAATGAAATGTGATATTAGGAGTTCTCCTTACACGTTTGACAATTTGTCATATGGGACCTTTTAAAAAATGCCCGAACAGAAAAGAAAGGCTGTCATCCCAGCTCAGTTTAATCTTTGGTGTCACCGAAGCAACACACAGCCAATTAGGCCTGCGGTCATCACTGGAGCTGGAGTTGAGAGTTGTTCCCCAGATGGCGTGTTTCGGGAGCAGCCCCTCCCTTCCCTCATTTGTCTGGGCTTGCGGAGCCCCTGCTAGTAGAGGTTAAAGGCATTTTCTCCAAGGCACCTAGTTCCCAAAATCAGAAATGGAACGCCATTAGGAATTGGGGGCCATAAATATGGACTACTTTTGCCCCCTACTGGTAGTGTTAAAAAAACTATTCCACCTTTGTAAAATTATCTCAAGTAATTTTTTCCCTGTGTGAATAACTTATTCGGCTAATCATTTTCCTGTGTAGACATCAGTTCAAACAGTAATTCATGTATTGTATAGTTGATGTTATAATGACGAATAATGTGTGCTGTTGAATATGACTGAAAAGCGTGTTACTCTAATGCAGTGGTTCTTAACCTGGGTTTGATCGAACCCCAGGGGTTCGGTGAGTCAGTCTCAGGGGTTCGGTGGAGGTCAAAATACACACACTGTGTGTGAGTCTTTTCTGTACGAAGGGTTCGGTGAATGCGCTTATGAAACTTGCAGGGTTCAATACCTCCAAAAAGGTTAAGAACCACTTAATCTATTCTAACCATTTAAATTTCAACGACTTGTACTTCGAGATTTATATAAAACATTTAAAGGTTGAATTGTGGCACATCCTATGTTTTGTCAACAGATGGCGACAGATACTATTTTCTAAAGCCAACTCCTTTTTTTGTTTTGTTAGCCTATACCTCACAGTTCTCCTCGCTTCTCCAAATTCCCTGCCAACACTGGGTGTGTAAAGTTGGACTTGTTATTGGATGTGCATGTTTTCCTGAACAGTCTGTTCTTTTCAGTAAAGTTTTTGCCCTTCTATAAATGATAACGAACAACAAAACTGTACAGAACATTCTTATGCAATTGCTAACAAAGTATTCTGAAAGTATGATCACCTGAATACATGTAACTTAAACATAGAACAAGCTCTTTTTTAGCATTTGAATTGTCCTCAAACATATTCATTACATCAATGTAATCTGCTCTTTTTCTTTGTTCTAGATATTGTCACACGAGAAGTCCCAAAAACCATGGAATCTCACCATCTATCAGAAAAAACTGAAAGAGAACAAAGCCCCATAGATACATCAGGCTGTCTTCTGTAAGTCAGAGAGCTCCAGAGACTCCCGAGATGAGCCGCTCCCTGCCCAGCCAGGGCTGCCCTGAGGCAGGCAACGGCAGCTCCAACATGAGGCTCCTGCTCCTCGCCGAGGGGGACCCCAATGGGAACGCTTTCCCCCCCTCTTCCTCCTCCTCCTCCTCTTCTTCTTCGTCCTGCCAAGGAGAGTCCTCCCCTGATTCGTTGAGGAGCCTGAGCAGCCTCAGCGGAGGCCGTATCGACAGCCCCATGGACGTCGACATGTTTGAGAGTGTCGTGACTGCCACTGCCTCAACCACCCGGACTGACAAGACGCCCAATGTGGTCATCTCAAAATTGCTACCGCAAGGGGAGGAGGGAGAGTGTAAAATTCCAACGATGTCCGAGTCAAACGACAACACTGTGTCTGTGAACTTGGACGCCGGCGGTGAGTGCACCTTGAACAACAACAGCATCCTGCTGCCAGCCGTTTCCATGATGCTCAGCGGCAGCGGTGGCCCTGGGAATGGGGGCGGAGTCAAAGGGGAAGACATCGGCATGGAAATCTTCGCCGGGACTCCCTTCGCTGTCTTCGGGGCAACAGAGACACCCGGTGACGATGACGAGTCCTTTCTGTCAATGAGCTCCGACTTGGCGCCGGGCCTCTCTCCCACCACGGAGGATCCCACCCAGTCCATGTCTACCCCCTCCTCTACCACCCAGACCCCTCTCCCTGCCCCGCTACCAGACCTCTGTGATGGGCTGGACGGACAGGGAAATCCTCTCCGTACCTCCGGGGAGCTTCACAGTGAGGGGAACAGAGCCGCTGGTGTACCCAGCGAAGTGTCACCAGAGATGGGGTTGATTTCACGGACAGAGCCGGGTGTGACTAATGGAGGAATCGAGGCCTCCAAGAATCCAGACCTCATCCAAGGAGAGAAGGCCGCTTCACTTCCTGATTCTGTGGTTGCGGTAGACGAGGTTCTCACTGGTGATGTAACTGCAACACTTCCTGTCTCCCGAAACCTCAGGGGTGCAAGGCAGTCTACTGTACCTGAGACTAAAGAAGAAAGAACTAGAGGTAAACCAGCTGATGTTAATCCACCTGCTGTTGCTAGGGCAACCAGAGGGGTCAGGCTGGACTCTAAAAAGCTAGATCTGAAGAACATCAAGTCTAAAGTCATGTCCAGACCCTCCCCTGCCGCACCCAGAATAACCAATCAGATGGCAAGGAAACCAGCACAGACCAATGAGAAGAAAGCTCCGACCAGGAAGGATGACGTGAAAGGACAATTCGATGGTCAGATCAAAGTTGCCGTGCTGAGGCCCATCCGCGGACGCAACACCAAGCCCAAAGCTCCAACCACCAATCAAAACACACTGCTCAAAGTCTCCAACCAATCAGAGAAGAGGATGGAAGTAGAGGTGGCCTATAAGCCACAATCTAGCTCCAGGACCACTGCGGGTTCAGAAGTCAGGAGAGATGTAAAAAGACTTGCAAGGACCCCCGGGGCTGTTCGGGACATGCCTGTTCTAAATGCTTTAATCAGAGTGGCAGACAGGAGGAAGGAACCCGCTAGGGACAGTACTTCGAGACAAAGTACACAGCTTACTATGGAGAGTACTACAGAGTGGAATACTCATCTAACTATGGAGAGTACTACAGAGCAGAGTACACCGCTAACTATGGAAAGTTCTACAGAGCAGAGTACACAGCTAACTATGGAGAGTACTGCAGAGCGGAATTCTCACCTAACAATGGAGAATACTCAGCTAACTATGGAGAGTACTACAGATCAGAGTACTCAGCTAACTATGGAGAGCACTACAGTGCGGAGTGAACAATTAACCATGGAGAGTACCACAGTGAGGAGTACACAACAAACCGCAGAGAGTACTGCCGAGCAGAGTAAGCAAGAGAGTACGCAGGTAAACATGGCGATCAATGCATTGGAAAGTAAGCTGGTATTTACGTGTGTGTGTCTGTGTGTGTGTGTGTCTGTAGGTCTGTATATATATGTGTGTGTGTGTGAGTGCATTTGATACACAGTATGTCTGTTTATTTTTGAAGTATTAGCGTTACTTGTTTATATCAGGGCTTCAACAGGTTCTGTCATAGTACAGAACAGGTCTATCTTAGACTCACCCCACGCTAATGTTTTTATTGTGCTCGTCTGTGTCCCCACGGTGATTAGCCAGGATCACTTGTAATTGACAGGTGAATACGAGTCATCATCCTCATCACTCACAGCAGTCATTATCATACCAGAGTACACAGAGCCGGTCCTGGCTTTAGAAGTCTTCACAATGAGATCTTAAGTGCAAACCGGTTGACATTAGCTCTGCGCTCCTAATCCTCACGTCTTAATCTCGCCTCTTACCAGTTTGCCCACTTTCGGGCCGTAGGGTTGGTCTTAATGGGAACCCCTGCAGTACATGAGACAGGATTTTTTGTGTGTGATCTGCGCTGCCCATTCAGGAACTATTACCCCCCCAGGAAAACTCCACTCAGCATTCCAGGTTGACCTCTCAAGCTAGTGTTAGCACACATGACTCTTTAGGGCTGGTGCTTACATTAGGCTAGGCTAGCCGTCTAAATCTATCCTTTTCATGGGAGTCTAGACCTCTCAATATAGTGTTAGTATGCTAAGATAGAGCCTTTCAGCGTTGTCACGCTAGGATAGACCTTTCGGGTTATTGGTAACACGCAAGGTTAGACTCTCAACTGCTGCTCATTCTCCCTGTCAAAACATGATGGATTGCTGTGTTGGTATTCGTGCAACAGTAATTCATGCAACTCTTGGCTTGTTTTAAATGCCAAGTGAATCATATGACATCAGCTAAGCGCACTCCTAAATGTAAATTCAATGGAGTGGGCGTGTGTGTGTGTGTGTTTGTGTGCAGGTATGTGTTTTGGTTGTCACTGTAGGGGAGGGCTTCGGTTTGAAAAACAGCGTGTCTAAAACTGTTCTGGAATGTCTTCTTGACACATCTGGTTGCGTAAGTCTGCGTCGCACACGCTGTTGGGAAATGTCCAGCGGGCTGTGGAAACTCCTGTTTGGGCCAGGGGAGAGCCTGGGGAGTCACAGCCATTGTGCTCCCCTCCGGAGACGTGGCTCCTGCCATTACGGAGACAATGTTCCTGAACGGCAAACCACACACCTCCCGCAGCCTTTCCATGATCCATGAGGTTCAGGTCCAGCGCCGCAAGCTGCCTCCATGTGGTAGAGTTTAAAGAGCGTGAAAGAGGAAGGACTGAGGGAGGGGCGAGGGGCAGAGAGGAAGGGGTGAGGGGCAGAGAGGGAGGGAGGGGTGAGGGGGACAGAGAGGGAGGGGTGAGAGAGTGGGAGGGGAGAGAGAGTGGAAGGGAGGGGTGAGGGGGAGAAAGAGAGGAAACCGAGGCTTGTCCCGTCAGCAGAGAATCCCAGGGGCACAGAGGACAATAGCTACATTTACTTCCTTCCCCTCTCTCTCTCCCTCCCTCCCTCTCTGGCTCCTCCCTTCTGTTCTTTCCCTCTCTCGCTTCCTCCCTCCTTCCACTCTAGAGTTGTTCCTCAGTCGAAAGTATGGCAAACGCCATGGTGTCTGTCCGCAGCTCTGAGCTGAGGCCACTTTGCTGGGACTCAGTCACTGAACCACATCTCTTATTACAGAGAGCGTCCTCCAGACAGCAGCAGGGGAAGGCTTTGGGGGCAAGTGGCTATGCAGGACCCGCTGGAACTCTATATGCAGAACAGGGGAGCTCCGGCCCCAGGCTGGCCCTGATCGGTGCCTCCGCGTCGGGGAAGGAGGGTCTGGGGGCTGGGTGTCCACCCTCTCCGACTAGAGCAAGACAAAGTCAGGGTGAGTACAGCCCTGTCTCTCTGTCTCTCTTTCTACTTCACACACAAATATGATCACACACACACACACACACACACACACACACACATACAGACTAGTACTTACTGTCTAACGCATTGAGTATATCCACCTCTGCTCCTCCTGTCATCCAGCTTTCTGCTGTGTCGGCATGTTGAAAGACTGCAGCAACGAAAAACTTTTCTCTCTCTATTGTGATGTTGCTCTCTCTCTCTTACTCTCTCACTCTTTCTTTCTCTATCTTTCTCTCTTTCTTCCATGTTGTTTGATTAAGAGTTCCTTTCAGAGCATATTATACAGACAGACAGACAGACACACACACACAAACACCAATGCATTTGTTTCCCTCCTGTGTGCGTGTGTGTATAATGTGCTCTATAAATTGCTCTTAGGTGTGTATGTATGTGTGTGTGGGTGTGTGTGTAAGCCTGCAGTTTCGTTTCATAATATTTTGGTGTCAGCGAGAAATTATTGCTTCAGTCAAAACACTTAGTCCTCTATATGTGATTCAACTATTCTGTGTGTGTTGTCTGATTAAATGTTCACTTGTTCAGGCCAAAAGTCAATTGACCCCCCTACTAAATGTGAGTTCAGGTGTTTTTTAGTCTCTATCTAACTTGAGTTCAGCTGCTATTCACTTCACCATTCCGAACAGGTGTGCTAAGTGCATAAATGACAACATAGCTATGAAATTGCCTAGACAAAGGACAGAAAGAGCTCTGTGACTGTCACTGCCGCCTTCACCCCGAGCCCATAGGTGACTCGTTTCTGTCCTACCAGATCAGCCCCCGTCGATGGTATTGCTGTTATCATGACGTAGTAGCGCCCATACAGGCAGCGACAGCACGGCCACAGAGTGTGAGAACACGCCCACTGGCAGAGCCAACCAGCGCTGTTGCATCACTCACCACAATGTTCCACAAGGCCCCTAAAGGCAGCGGCAGCGCGTCAAAGAGGGAACGTCGGGACCTTCGTGGAATGGGGTCGCCGTGTCCGGGGCGGCTGCGTGCCAACAGGGAAGCGCTGAGCGTCGGCCTAGAGAAGTGGACGGCACGGAGCGGCTTTGACTCGGGGTCTGGAGTGGTGGACGGCACAAACCAGCTTTTACTCGGGGTCTGGAGTGGTGGACGGCACGGAGCAGCTTTTACTCGGGGTCTGGAGGGATGGACGGCACGGAGCAGCTTTGACTCGGGGTCTGGAGTGGTGGACGGCACAGAGCAGCTTTTACTCGGGGTCTGGAGGGATGAATGGCACGGAGCAGCTTTGACTCAGGGCCTGGGGAAACGTGTTCCCTGGAGGCTTGGGGATCGCTTCGCTACTCCGGCAGTCTGATGTGCAAGGCTGGGTTGGGCATGAGGAACGCTACCTCCAGGAATGTTGAATGCCTACTGTAGCGTTTGCTGGAGTAAGGATAATGGATCCGGGGGTGTTTTTCAGGTTTTGGTCAGCTCTGTTAGTTCCAGTGAATATTATTCTGTGCCACTACAGAATCTAAAGACTTCTTTAACCAACTGGGTGACATTTTGGGAAGGCCATTGCTGCTTCTGCAGGACGGTGCCCCTGTGTACAGCATGAGGTTTCATAGAGACATGGGGACACGAGCTTGGTGTGTGGAGGAGCTCAACTGGGCTGCCCAGAGTCAGTGAACATCTATGGCTGGAATTACAACGTTGGTGGCCTTCTCCTCCGACATTGGTCCAACATCGGTCCCTGCCCTCACGGCTCCTTTGGCTGAAAGGTCACATATTCCCAAAGACACACTCCAAACCATATGGGAAGCCTTCCAGGACGGGTGGCAACTGTTATGACCTAAAAAGGGGTTTGTGGGGTTAAGTTCATATTAAATCCCCTGGTTTTAGAATAAGGTGTCCGCCACTCTGGTACAAGTGCGACGACTATGTTTCCAGCATGCCTTTAAGGTTGCGTTCGTGCGAGTGTGTGTATGGGTGCGGGTTTAGGAATATGTGTGAGAAGCAGATTCTTTTGAACGGGAGAATTTTGATGAATAATAGCTGTCCTGTCTCCTTCGCCTCCCTCTCTCAAACACTCACACACTCATACTCACACTTCACGTATACACACACACATACCGCACAGAATACAGGAACACAAAGAGCAGGCTGAAACTATGAGACGCGTGTGTGCGTGTGTGTGTGTGTGTGCGCGTGTGTGTGTCAGTTATCCAGATATTAACCGTGGTTTTGTTGGAATTCTTTTTCGCTGTGACGAATCTAACCACGTGCTCTCTCTTCACCTCTCATCCTTCTCGCTGCTCTCTCTCTCCAGTGAAATGTTTAATCCCAATGCTGGCTGACTGAGAGCAATCGCGTCAGTCATATTCCGCTATGGGATGTTTCCTAATGTCTGCAATTATGCATCAATATACACTTTACAAAACAACTCTATTAATAAAAACACAATGAGTTTTATTAAGATCAGAATGTAAGATGGAAAATTATGCAGTAGGTTGATTAATGTTGTTAAAGTAAAAAAAAAAAAGATCACCCACATATCCATCCATCCACCTTTCTGTCCATCCATCTGTACATACATACATCCATACATCCAATTGTTTGCATCTATTTTTTCCCAGGAATACCAAAGCCCCGCCCAGCAGAGCGACTTTCCGGATTGGCTCACCTTGGGTCTTTGACATCTCTCCCAAGACCGATAGCCAATCAGGTGTCTGTGCCGGGCTCAGGTCGACCCATGACAGGGTCCAAACTCCCTGTCAAAGGATTACCTACAAGCCTTAGCTCCTCCTCACTAGGAAGTAACACCAGTGAATGGAATGGCTCTGCTTCCAGAGGTTAATAGCACACACACACACACACACACACACACACACACACACAAAGCTGGGGCACCACATCCCATTTGTGTGGTTTTCCTGTTGCTTCTGTGTTCACTTCCTCTGCTTGCTAAAATATCCTTCTTTAGTCCCTTTGAAACACACACACACACGCACGCACGCACGCACACACACAAACAAACAAACACA
>JAVQJS010027749.1:0-24752 GCA_036024795.1 Galaxias rostratus | reverse complement strand
AATCCACTGTCTATACTGTTTATACTGCTCATACTGTTTATACCTCATGGCATCATATTCATATTTATCTATTGTAGACATATTTATCACTTATGTACATATATTTTACTGCTTCTTTTGCACTTCTGGTTAGATGCTAACAGCATTTCGTTGTCTCAGTACGTGTACTCTGCACAATGACAATAAAGTTGAATCTAATCTAATCTAATATTTTTGAAAGATGAGATGTTCGGATTATTTCACCAACTGACATTAGAAAGTTTTTATTATTCTTTGAAGATAATGAGCAGATCAAGTAAAATATAGTTTACTTAAAAGGCTTAAATGGAACGGTTAGAATGAATGTTGTCTAGTGACCATTTGTACCCCACAGTCTTATTGCTGTCACCTGTAAGTGTCCAATAATCAAGGCGACTTCAGCAACTATGTATATT
Organism: Galaxias rostratus; assembly: GCA_036024795.1. Classification (NCBI taxonomy): domain Eukaryota; kingdom Metazoa; phylum Chordata; class Actinopteri; order Galaxiiformes; family Galaxiidae; genus Galaxias; species Galaxias rostratus. The sequence continues at coordinate 24,318 of JAVQJS010027749.1, read as the reverse complement.
TGTGATTCTACCTTACAGATGCATATCAGAATATTAGTGAATTGATATAGGTGGAATTAGCATACTGATCTAGATTAAATTGAGTAGATATTCTTTTGCAAAGTTTTAATGTACAGATTATTAATGATAAACTTGTTGATTTCTGGACAAATATTTAATATACATTTTTTTTTTATTAATAGATCTTTAGCACTTGGACAATGAGCGGATGCATACATTGACTCAGAAGATTGCTGATCTACAACAAATAGGAAAGATCAAAGTCACTTTATAGCAAAACTCCCCGTCGCCACACAGCCTCTGGATTGTAGCCTAGCACATGAGGTGACCAAGGTAACTTTCAAGGTAGAGTGAAACCATTGTTTATAGAGTTGACAATTTTGCAAGTGATTGAAGAAAAATATACCTAATTGTGAAATAACCAAACAATCAACTGTTTTCTCATGGCCACCATGTTAATGTGAATCTGATTACAAAATTTTGTATTTGCTTGATTGCTGTTTTACACGTAGATCACAGAAACATCTTGTAGAGGACATTGTTAAGGGCACCGCCGGTGTGAATCCCCTATGCTTTCTTTGACAGATAATTTTTCTATTTGGAATAACACTTGTCATTTGTCAGGATTGACACATGGCATTGGAAAAGAAGGTACACCATACGAAGCCAATCTACTGCGATCTGAGACGGTTGCTTCTTTCTGCAATCGATAGTTGATGACTGTTATACACTGCCTATCCAGATTTATTCCAACAAATGCAAATGGCAGATGCCATAATAATACCATAGCCACGCCTCTAGACTAAATAGGGTATACCAAACTTTGTCTGAGCTGCATGCATGAATTATAAATTGAAGACCCAACAACGAGGCATGACTACAACTCATTTCAGAGTACTCGTTCAGAGAGGGCAACGAGCAAGCAAAAAGTGTAAAAAATAAACGTGAAACGGCATGCAATTGAAACATGACACCAATGATATCTCAATACCAACCATTAACCGGTGCAGTTGTGGAGATGAAATGAAAAAAATAAAGAAGGAGGGGAGATCAACAAACACAGAATTTTGTTTGCAATAAATGGTTTTTTAATGGATTTTGAACTATTAACGTGTATGAGTCATAAGGTATGACCCCCTCATTACAGGATTGTTAGAGAAATGCATCCATCCAAGCCATGAAAATATTTGATATGAAGACCAAGATGGGGAAAGGTATCCATGACCAGAAACAAATCCTTTAGAGATTGATTCTCTGGAACATCGTGGACAATGTGGCAACTGAAGATGACTTTTGCCTTCATTCAACACAAGAGTCTATCTATTCCATGGACTTAATTGCAGGTCCACCAACTCCCTATATTGGTAGCATCGGACCAGTTCAATCCACAAAAACAAAGGCGTGCTAGCCATCAGAGACTTTGTTGAAGCCCTTGCAGCAGAACTTTAGCACATTACATGTTTTTGCCTGGAGTGTCCAAAGCTGTGGGAATGTTTATTAAAGTACATTTAAATACAAGTGGTACATAAATAGAACAAACAGCGTTAGGTTAGCTAGTTAGGAGAAACATCAAATAGGAGTTCAAAGTCCAGATAAACAGAAAATCCAAACTCTGCTTCATATGTTGTGACTCCATGTATATTGTTGAGACACTATTTTAGATTAGCGATTCCATGTTTGGTGTTTCTTTAAACACTTTATTAGACACATCATTAAATTACTGAAAGTAATTTGTGTTAGCATTTTAACCCTTTGTTTGTGGACCAGTCCACAGCATCATGTTTCAAAGACTCTAATGATCAGTGCCTCAGAAGTTGGCTCAATATTTGGTACACTCTGTGTTGTCTGAAAACATTAAAAGTCTAATCGTTTCATTTCTGATCGGCGGGTGGCAGCACGGTTCCCTCCAAATTTCAAGTTTCTCAACACTTTCTTTCAACAGTGCATCTTGTCATTCTGCCAATCTCTCCATTAGCTCTGGGCCATAGCTTCGGCTCCTGGATGACTATCCCCTGCTTCGAGCAAATGTGATTAACCAAGAGCGTAAAAAGTTGGCAACAGACAATGGATTAGTGTTACGTTGTGTGAGTACACGGCGTCTTAATGGCAAAGACATCTTGAACTCAAGTAAACTGGGAAGAGTGCTTGGATGAGTTTGACAACACCAAGAACACAATTTGTTTTGTCCTACAACAGAAATCTGTAGTAGGCCTATATAGGAAAAACTAAACAATAAACATAACACATCGTTAATCTGTGTATGAACAATGGCCAACAGTGTCCGCCATCCCTTTCTAACTTAACAATTTCTTAATTCCCCTGAGGGAAGGAGTTTGACAAGACATGACCAAATCCATCAATAGGCCAATAAGTCAGTCAATCTATCCTCTGCTGCTTTGAGGATGTTGGCTTAGGGCACAGAGTAAGTTAGGTGGAGAGGGATCCAACGCTCTGTTGACGGATAGGGTAAAGGATGGAGGTGTAAGGTTGAGAGTGAGGGAAGACAAGTAAAAAGAGATGGCGGGGCTCAGTGTGTTCACTCAGGAAGTGATGATGGCTCCAGGATAATTAGTCAATTCTATTGCCTCAGGAAGCATGAGGGAATCGGGGCAGGCCAGAGTATCAGATACAGATCACTCGAGCCAAGTGGCTGTGTGCTGTGCACAGTTAGCAGACATGTTTTTTTCCTAATGCAAGAACTACAACAAGAACAACAGACATTCATATTAGTAGCTTAAAAAAATAGGCATGACTTATGTGGGTTATTTTAAAAACATTGCCATACATAAGACAGGTTCCAATCAGATTACTGTAACTGTAAGTTACAAAATTTTACAGAATTCATGAAATGCGGCATCCTCCTTGCACTGATTTGACATTTATTGCCAACATTATGAATGGCAATAAAATAAAATGTGACTTCATTATCTAGTAGCTAACTATACTGCAGAAGTTATGGCAAGAAAGAGCTTCACTAATAAGCTCAGCAAACAGTGGCCCAGCATAAGGTTTTCCTCCCAAAAGTTATTGAACTTCTTAGAATCTTCTTTTCCAACCAGACATGGAATGTGCAAATGTTGCTGCCTCCTTCTGAGGGTAGATGTGTTTTTTCGGCTCCTTCCCCTACTGCTCTCCTCCTACCTGCTCTTAAGTGTGTACCAGCGGTTCTACGGGCTGTCATATTGCATCAGCGTTCTGCTGATTACTTCCACCTTGTCTCCCTCGTCAGGAAATGATTCTGACACGCACTCACACCCTGCTTTCTCCGCATCAATATGCGTGCGATGGAAAAACTGCAGACAGTAAATAAATAATGAAAGGGAAGGAGGGAGGAAGGCTCTACGTCTCTCCCTCTTTCACTTGCCATCTTTCAGTTACTTTCTGTTCGTTTGTGTGTTTGTGTATGTGTAGGCTGTTGACCGTTGCTGAAGATAAAGCTCTTGTCTAATTTGGCCATTCAAAATGTATGGCATTACAGTAATTTATTAAATAACGCCCTCCTTTATGCTGTATCCTTTTTATGTTCTGTAAATACTATCATAGCATGTCTGTATCAGCACAGAAAATTCGTCTTAATAGTCATTTGTATTTTCCAGTACACTAAAATTCTCTGCCGAGCATTCCCTCCAGAAAAGTGAGTGTGGTGTTTTTCCCTGCTAGCCCTGATGTGGCAGTGCTGTGCATCCTCCGGCAAAAATCCCTCAAGGGATTACCGCAGGGACTCCACATTTCAGTAGCAGAGGGCATGGAGAGGGTAAGTGCCAACTAATCACCCTGGTTACCCGGCCTGGCGATCAAGCTAAGAGCTGTCTGGCCGGTAGCACATTCCCTCACGGGCAGCTGTTTAGAATTTGGTAGCCAAAAAAAACATTAATGACTGTTGTTATCTTGTTTGAGTAAATTTAACTACTTAAAAGGTAAATGTTACCTGCCATCTCTTTAAGAAAGGATGGTTGGTTCCATGGTACAGCCCTAATCCCAACCCGAACCACGATAACAACCAAACATTTATGGTGGTAAGCGCTGCCAAAACTGTACATCAATTCTCAAGCAGTTTATTTACTTTACCTCCCCCACCCCCCCCCCCACCCCCCCGCACTCTCTCTGTTTCTCTCCTTTTCTTTGTGCGCAGGAGGCAACTAAACATTACCAGCAGGGCCTGAGGACTTAAAAATCCAGAATGCCTCTGAGGAGGATGAGGAGGTGGGGGGAAGGATTAGAGAAAGCTGTCTGTGATGTTATTTAATCTCACTGGCCACTGAGTGTGCCAGCACGCTCCTGACGCACGTTATCACCTTCAGATCACCACTGGAGGGGATTTGGCACACACACGGCATATAGCCGCCACTGTAGAATATTTCCAGCGTCTCTCCGGCCTTATCCCACCAGCTGCTGAACATGGCGTTCTCAACCAGGAAAGCAGTTGGTCTTGGATGATTTCCTCCTCGCCTGCTTCTTTTTCTCCACGCTGGCTCGACCTCCCACCATACAAAAGTCCCAAATGTGCCCCAATATCCTCTGCTTCCCCCTACTGTCCCACATCTCTACCTCGCTCTCCTTCCGCCGCTCCCTTTGCCCCAAACCCGGGAAATTGCTTGATTGCACAAGCCATCTCAGGAGCCCGTCTCGCTTCACCCCCAACCCCTTTTCCCTCTCCTCCTCCTCTGCCTCCCCCAAGTGCATTCCAGCGTGACAAACCACATGGGATTTCACTAGTTCTTTAAAGCCTGCTGCCTCTGGGAAGCACTTTCCTCCATGCAACATTTTAGTATTCTAGAGACGTGACTGGGGATGCAACCGATGCCTCTATATTACTCCCTCCTCCTCTCGGCAGTTATTTGCGGCAAACGCTTTGCAGTAGAAGGGAGCAATAGGGAAATATTAGTGGCAGGTGATCTTTATCTGTGTTTAATTTTGAATAAAAATGTACATTCCACCGAATACTTTTTTTAAGTCCTTTTTTATTTTAACACATAAAAGCATTACAACAACCATATACAAATTCTTAGTAATCTTTAAAACCAAAACACATTTACACATGCAACAATAGGGTTTAAGACAATGAGTAACTTATTGAATAATTTTGCTTTTGGAATGTGTAAAATCAGTGTCAGCTTGAAAGACTGTTCCTGACATGGTTGAGAAAGGTTCAAACTCTTCTTTAGTTCCGGAAAAACTGTCAGATACATATACTGTACTGTAATTAATACTAAATCTTAATGTTTAAACATTGCCTACAATTCCTTTACTGGTATTAAAACCTACCTTAAGATAGCTTGATATAACTTTGAGTGAAACAAAACATAACCAAAAATATCTAATGAACAAGCAGTTACATAAAAACCTTGAGATGTATTATATTTTAAAGGTTTCATAACCACCAGAGAGCGGTTTGGTTAGCAATCCCCAAAATTTGTTAGAATGAGATAATGCATGTTCTTGTGTACACAAGTACAACTCGCTGCACAAGACAATGTGCCCTGTTTGGCAACGAGTTGAGCAACATAGTATAATCCCCAAATAAACTGGGCAATGAAGTTGTCCTTCTGCTTTGTGTCCCTACAATACGTTATATTACCAAAGAGGAAATTTGACTCTTCTTCACATGGGGCGAAAAACATCTTATGCCAATGAAACCAACTGCAACAAAAATAATATTTAAATCAATGACAGTTCCAAAGTAATCTGAAAGAATGGGTGTAGAACAATTCCCAAAATAGATTATTGCTCTGGATCTAGAGTGTGTTGGGTTTTACAATTCATATCATCAATCCTGGTGGCCTTTGTCTGACGGATTCAGTATGATTGTCTATTGAGTCATTTACATAAGACTGGTTGTAAACTTGTTACAGCCACAACACTGAAAACATTAATAGACACCAAAAATATACATTATGATACTGTCAAAAGGTACAATAATTACACAGGAAAGGAAATTACAGAGTTAAACCAACACCATAATGTTTTCATTAATCTTTTTTTTCCTACATAAGTCTCCTCTCCTCTCCAAAAATGTGTTGTTGGGGCATTTGGGTTCTGTAAGGCCCAAGCTAAGCCAGAGTCCCATGGGAACCCTTGCCCCATGGTGTGGCCTGTGGATGGACCCACTCTAAAAGAACCATCGAAACGCCTCGCCGCTGTTGACTGGAGTCCTCTGTGGGAAAACAGAAAGAGAGACATGTTACGATGAGGACAAGGGCGTGCTGGAGATTCAGTCACAGTTTATGATGTCATTTAAGGTTGTTTTATCAGTTAGCTATTTTCTTTTCATTATTTCATAACTATGCTGAAAAAGAGTTACAGGTATAAACGTCAATAATAATAATTTAAAATAAAAACACCTGTCCTTGTAAGGTCAACAACACAGGGATTCTCAATCTAAGCATGCCTTTTCTTTTCCTGAAGCAGTATCTTCCTCAAAGAGCATCCCAAGGTGACAGACACGCGCCTCCCAATCCCACAACCAAATAATCATTACACCAGATGAAATATTCAATACAAATTCCCAAGAAGCAACAATGAGGCATTTAATTACAGCAAGCTCTAGCTGCACTGAAGGGTAACAGTGCGTCATTTCAATTTGAGCCCATGCTACCCTCCACCCACCATACCCTTCCTCTAAACCCCTACACTAGAGTGACAGGCTCTTCTTTTGGAAACTCATTTGGCAGACAGAAACGTAAAAATACTGAAGTCCCACAACAATCTCCATGACCAATTATCACAACTTTTGTTCATTATTTAATTAGCCCTAGGTAGGGACAACACTGAAACATGCGGGAAACAACAATATGAAGAACCTTGTATATTTTGAGAACGACTACCACTCTACAAAGGCGCGTTAACGGGACTCTTAATATTCGGGCAGATTGTTGAATATTTCTCTCAATGTCGACGTTTTAAGACATTTACACTGTTCATTTTTTCCCTCATTAAACAATTATTGTGTTCATTAATCAGAGCTAATAAGTAATACTGATACTGGTAATGTATGTGTTTTTATTCGCAAAACAAATGATTTGGGAATGCGGTGAGTATTATGTGTACCGTGTATTTGGGAAAGGTCAACGTTTCAAACTTGCACGTAGCTATGGGGGTTAGGGAGTTTGACATTCTACGTCATACCGAGAAAGTGTGAGGCAATCCTTCCTTTCGGCAGGTATAAAGGTAGTGTAGCCAGCTGGCTTTAATACCTCAAAGATCTGGACTGGTTTTGGAATGTAGACCTTGCTTGGAATACCATATTTTAGCTAGCCGGCAACGCGTTAGCTGGCTATCTAGCTAGGCATTTAAAACTTGCTTGTTCAGTAACGTGAATAATCGATCCGTCTAAAATAAGACGAAAAACCGTTGACTAATGTTGGCCAACAACGAAGATAACCCCGCATATTTCAGACTATAGGGAAGTTCAGAACTATTTACCAAGGATGAGTTAAATTGATAAACATGGAGTGGACAGAAAAGCAGACAGAATCACCGGTGGAAATGACCCAATGAGGGGACGAATGAAAAGGTAATCCAAGCTAGTACTTAGTTAATAAACAAAAATATAATAATTGTATTATACGCTATAGCCAATAACTGCATTTATTCCTAGGTTATTTCAAGCTTCCGGATAAATATGGCAAATAGATTTTGTTATTCGATCCATTGTGCTCATGCTAAGGAAAGTACTTTTAGATAGGCCGAGATAATCTGCTGTCTCAGTGAATTTCCATATTTTCATACAACTAATAAGCACCCTAGTAATGTAAACAAATAAACGTCAATTCCTTTAAATATAAATTTTTGGGATAAAGGTTAACAACACAAAAAGCACAAACCTAAGGATCCAACAAAAAATATAAGCAGCCATGGATATTCTTTCATTGTCTACAACAAGATATTATATTTGTGCCAAACGGAAAAAAGGGAAATCAAGAATGTTTATCTTGATCCATATATGTTCACATTGATCGATCCCCCTGTGGAAGTGTGGCTCGCAGAGACAATAATGACCCTGATTGAGCCCTTGGCATGTCTCTGTTTTGTTAAGTCCACGAATTATCGATTGGGTAGGGCTCTTGAGTGCTGCTGGGATTCACTCCCGGGGCCCCTTGCCTTGGCATACTGCGGCGTCCAGGCACAAAGAAGGCTCAATTAGCAGAGCTCCATGTTGCCCTCCTCTCCACCACTGCACCCCCTCAAAATCACTCCATCAACCGCCGGGGAAAGAGGACAAGAGAAAAACAGGAAAAAAGAGAGAGAGGGAGGCGGTGAGGGCTGATAGTGCTACACTGGGGACATGGGAGCAACATCAAGGTTTCACCTCAAATCAAGACAGGGTATGGCAGCGGCTCAGCCTCACGTCAACACCACGGTCTCTGCAGCAGAGCATGCATAACAACCGGGCTAGAGAGACGCACAGAGGGAGAAACACTCCCCCCCCCCTTTTCAGGCAAGGAATGCAAACCAGCACTAGAATGACCAACGGACGAGCTTTTTCAAAACCAGGAATTAAAAAGCCCCACTTACTGTAGGGAGCACAGGCTAAGTGTCTGTCAGTGAAGGGCTGACAGAGAGACACAAAATCATCATGTGATGTTGCTACCTCTTTATACACCATGGCGAGACAACACAAAGTCCCTAAGCTACTCTGGGATGCACGGAGGTTCTGGTGATCTGAGGCTGATTGGGTCTCGCAGATGCGGTTAACGATGGGGCCTTCGTGTGTCCTTGGCCAATAAAGCAGACATGATGGGAAGAAAGTAATGCTGCCTAAACACCCTGTGTCTGTTACAGGGAGCGCAAAGAGCGTCCTAGTGAGGACAAACACAGGCCTAAAAGTGCACACCAATGCAAAGACCGTGACAAAGCACTTTTTGTCTTATATTGGTCATATTTGAACAGTTCGTCAGAATCACACACACCTCACACAACCCAAAGCACAACCCCCTTCCCCTTGCAGTTCTGGCGTCACAGCGCGCCGGGGCCAGTGTTAAACCACTCAAGACGATGAGGACGATAATGAGAGACGCCGCATAGCCTCAAATTCAATCAACGCTGGGACGTCAATGCGGATGAGTGTAAAAGTGAAATATGCTTGCCTGCGTGTGTTAAAAGACGCCACACAGTGCTGGCAGAAACAACAACGAGGAAGACTGTGAGGGAAAAGCTGGATGGAGAAAAAATGAGAGAGAACCCCCCCAAAAATGAAAATAATGTGTCTCCGCCGCTCAGCTCCCGGCAAAATCCCAATGGCATTCAGAGCAGCCGTACTTTAACCACAGACTCTGAATAAATTACCCTTTTGAACTCGGGGTGATTGCAAATGTGCCCCGCTTACTCTTGAGACACGTCTAGCTCTAGACCTCAGTACTCCCTTCCCGGACAGCCTTTTCTTTTTACACACATTCTGTTTTGCCCACTGTCAGGAAACTTTTAATTTACCATAATCAAGGCAGACAAGTATAAATTCTCTCTTTCCCTCTTTCTTACTTTTTCTGCGAATATTCAAGATGTTCCTTCAATTGATCAAATAAAGTGAAACTGCACCAGCATTCAGAAAGGTTCTTAACTGTTTCCTTAAATCATTTGAGTAATTTCTAAATAAAATGTGCTGTGGAAACTTAGTAATGAAGATAAAGAAGCATGGGGAAAGAAGCACCTTGTAAGAAAGACAGACAGACCTCTCCTCACAGAGGAAGGCTGCGTTGCAGTCGAGTGAGTGTGAGGATGTGCTCCAGAATACTCATTATAAGGCACGGCCCATACGTTATTCTGACATACCTATTATTTATTAATGCATTTACTGGGAAGCAGGTCACCTTTCCCAAACGCGGTGCTATGGATGCAATTCTGAAAATCCTATTCCAAAAAGAAATAAATAATCATATCACCTCTCGCTTTACACAGACACACACACCCCGTCCAGCAGACACCATGCAGGGCCTACCGAGTAATTACAAAAGCATGACATGAACCCTTGCAACCAAAACCAACCTAAATCTAAACATGTCAATGTCAAATAACTAAACAATAACTTCGAGTGAAGCATGTCAATCTATAGTCAGGATAACAAATTAACAATACATTTTTATGGTTATCTGAAATACAACTGATATCATTTGGAAAATAAGTAAGGCAAGGCGAGAGAAACCAAACAAAATAAGAACGTAGAAGAGGCAAAAAGACAGAAAATGTCACCGTCAAACAAGGGAGGAAGAAGAACCAGTCAAAAGATCGAGGACCCTACTCTGGGCCTGGGTAAGGAAAAAAGTTTCAGTGGTGCAGTCAGCCTTAACTGATGTGTTATATATTGCCTGTCACTTTATTCCGTGGGAATATTGGGGCGTTGCCGAGCTCAAACCTAGAAGGTATAGCAATCCATCACCTGCACACTTAGGGGGGGGGGGGGTTGAAATCTCATCTCAAAGCTTGTAGCCAATATTCCAGCCACCCAGCAGCGCTTATAAACGGGCCCCCTCCAAGGCCGCCATCACAGACAGACCACACGTCACTAGTCACCCACACACGATGGCTCCCTGCTCTGCGTCAAAGTGCCGGAACGCCAAATCCACCCCTCCCCCCCGGGCTGATTCGGTGGAAATGCGCAACGATAATGATCAAGAACGTTGGTCCGTTTAGAGGTGATGATAACTTATAGACTGATAGGCTAGCTGAAACGCAATAAGCCATTTGCTGTGATGATATCGTCTCCTCTTCGGTATCTGATGCTCTGCCTCATGGATTACGGTAGCCTAGCTTGTGGGGCCTGAGACCGTGTGCAGAGACGGGCTGCTCCACTGCTACTCTAGATACACAAATTCATGGAATAGATGAAAAAGTAATAGTGAAGGTTGTATTGACAACAGAGGTACACTCTACTTTGATTCATAAAAAGATACAAAGGGCTTGTCTTCAACGACACATTTTTTTGTATTCCCTTCCTATTTAACCAAGACTCTTAAGCACTCATACAAGGCAATCATAGAGACCTAATAATCTCTTTCCAAGGACAGCTTCCGTCACACGGCCAATAAAATACAAAAAAGTTGAGCAATTCGGGAATTCTCAGAACAATAAAATACGTATGACAGAAAAGACCCATACAAGGACTTAAATGTACCACTGTAAATGGCATTACTATACTGTACGATACACTGCTTATAACTGTCAGGCTGACGTCACACACCTTACCACATCATATAGTTGTTTTAATAATCAAAACCACAACATTGAATAAAACATGGTGGAACATATTTAGCTGAACGTAAAAATGTATAATAATTAAATAATAAGTTGACTATTCTAGTGAGAGCACAGACAACACACACCCCACCTCAGTGGATTCACTGCTGTACAGTGATAATCCATAGAACTCAGGTAGCTCTACCGTCATAGCCCACAAAAATGACAAATACTGGAGTGGTCACCAATTTGTAGCTCACCTTGCACCAAGCCAGTTGGGCAAATCAAGCTAAGTGTATTGCGGATGTTCATGAGTAATGAAGAATGTAGGAATCACTTGCTGACTCGACATACGGGCAGTAGTGGAAGGGAACCTATGATGTCTTATTGGTAACATTGGGACTTTCGGGGTTATGTGGTCACAGGAGAGAGATTACACTGATGGTAAAAAGCAGATTAAGCCCTTCAGTGCAAAGAATAGCAGGGAGGGAGTAAGCGAAAACATGCCAGAGATAGGAGAGGTACAGAAGAAAGACAGCAATTAGCATGGATGCAATACTGATGCAGTTCTCCAACTTAATATTTGACCTTCTGTGCAGGACTTGCCAAATATCTCCCGAGTAGCCCAGATGGGCCATATGGCAAAGTGGGGCTGGAGGCTGTGTTCTGTGTGACTCTCCCGGGCCTCCGTATGCTAATGAGTGGAATGTAATTACAGTACAGTATTCCTATAAGAGCTCTTATTCACTGCCCCTCTATCGGAGAGGATTTGGAATGAATAGGCCCACGCTGCACAGTTTTAGCTTTTAACCAAGCCCTGAGAAGTCAGTGGAATTGATTATTGTTGGTGTAACTAATATATTTTTATGGCAAATCTTGGCTTTTTTAAAATGCTGCCCTTTATAAGGCTTTTTATACTTATGAAAGCGCAACAGAATTCAGAACTAATTTAAGGTCTAAGGTAGTTTGGCTTGTTTTAGATTGCGAGACAAACATCTTTATTCATAATGGGTTTTAAGTGCTTTTTTTTTAAATCATATATGTATGAATCGTTTAAATATTCTCGGGAGGAACATAATCTATTACATACCATCATTTATCAAACTAATCTTTGTTGAAATTATTTGTATTTTGTGTCCAAACACAAATGTAGGTAGCAAAAGACTAATTGAAAAATAGGTACATTTGTTTGGCTCATTTGTTGCTCAAAATATCCCCACACTGTATTTTCTTAACCAATTGGTTTCTAAACTCCCGTTTCGCTAGTTTTACATTTGCTGAAACCATAAGATAAAACACCATACAAAGAACTTAAAAGTAGAGGAATGATAACACATGACACAGAAAGCAAACACATGATACAGAAAGCAACAACTTCAGAAATTGATGGAAAAAAATCTCTTTCCATCTAAGGTAGCTTTACTAACCATCCAGACCAAAACAATGAACTATTCCTCCTCCCTGACAAAGGAATACGGACGGATGCCATGTCCCACATTGTGTGAAACACTTGCGGATGGAAAGTCTAAAAGCGCACCCCTGTTTATATTACATTTGCCTAAACATTTAGGTTGAAAAGACAACTTCTGTGATGCTGCTGAAGACTGTTTGGGTGCCCTGCCACCCTCCATTCATCACGCATGGTGAATCCCTGCCCACACAGTGCGAGGCTGAGACTCCCTACTGGGATGGAGCCGAGGCACGGCCTCTGGGTCAGACCCCGCCGCCTTGAGCATCACAGCAGCCACAGTCTCCTACCTGCTACTCACCACAGCGGTGCTGGCCTCCATTTTAATTAGCTGGACCTTAGTCCTCTCCCGAAAGTATCGCTTTCCCGTCCTTTACACAGGGCTGCGGCTAAGCTAATTCCCCACTGGGAGCAAAGCCCATCTAGAGGAAGGGAGCTTTTAAGTGCTGTGGGGAAACCAAAACAGATGCAGAGGAGAGGTCAGTAAAGCGATACCACAGAGAGAACAGAGCTAGAGCTTTGGGGAGAAAGAGGCCAAGTATCGAGGTGGGACTGGACACATGGTGAGTGTTCGGGTGCAAGGGCTCTAGTGTGGAAACCCTCAATTCCTTAGCCAACTCTCAGCCCTTTGAAAAGGTGGGAGACGTCAGCGTGCATGGCATGAAGCCATGTGGGAGTATTGGAGCGAGGACTAAGCGAGGCAACATATTGCCAGCTCTCTGAAATGTTAAATTGAAATGCAAAGTAGGAGCAGGCCTCCCCATACTGAGCCGAGTCCTCGGCATCTGTGTGGGAGCCCTCCGACTCACAGGTCTAAACTGGTGGTCTAAATGAGGAGGCCACTTATTTGCGCGGAAAAAAACGTACACATAAGATGTAGGCAAAGCCCCTGCCTTGTGAAAAGTAGGAGCATTAGTTCCTGATTCGACAATGACGAGGAATACAATACATGTACAACTTAAGCTTAATAAAAAAAAATCCTATTGCATAAATAAGGATTTACTGTTACATGTTGAGCAATTTATTTTTGTAATAGAATATCTTTGGACATTGCCTGTCAATGGACTGCAAATTGGCACGTTACTTACCCAACAGTGAGCTACAATATGACCAAACCAAGGCGTTAATCCCACATGTATTAAAGCATGTACAGGCAACACAAGACGTAGTCACAATTAGTTTAGAACAAGTTAATTAATAGTTAACGAGTAATTATGTAAAATTGCTCAATTTGATATTGATGTACTGTTGAATAAAAAAAGACCCATCATCAGCTATTCTGTCTTTCAAAACCAACCATTTCCCGTAATTATTTCAACTAAAAACGAGAACAAATACCTTCAGTGGCAACAGGCAATTGTGATATGCTTTAAACGTTGCTAATCCAAGTGGAGTACCCCCTGCCTTGTCATCCCTGCTCCCCACGGATCAGACAGAGAAACTGGTCACAGTTTGTCAAAACACAACTTGCACCCACCAGATCATTTTACTACTCAACAGAATTCCCCAGACAGGCTCTCTAGGAGTGACAGCAAAATGTGAACAGTTCAATGGTTTTTCCATCTGAAGGGACAAAGGGGCTTTCTGCTCTTGAATAATAAAATCCACCTGATGTCATCAACAGATGCATCATGGATCCTATCCTTAGCTTGAGGGCATAGGCTGACTTCACTCCTCTGTGACATTCTCTAACCCCAGGGTTTTCTATCAAAAAAATGCTGAAATACCTTGCTGTGCACGGTATCAGATGCTTGTCATAAAATATTTATTATCTGAAAGCAGGCCCATAAAAGAAGAGGTGGCAGCACGTGTGCATTTGAGTCCTCGAAATTGAGACCAATAAACTATTGACCGATTGTTTTGTCCCTCCTCTTAAGAATTCAACACATTTTCTGGTTTAAATAAACACAATCACATTGTCGTGGCTATTTTAAAATGTACTTGAGCAGTCACACATTTCAAGAGCAAAACCGGTGGTCTAGCGGTCACACACATTAAGACAGCTAAATTAAGTTGCTGCAATGATGTGCTCGGATGGCCCAGCCACGATGCTCTCGCAGAGTTTCAGAGCTCCCCGTTTTTCGCACACTGGTTCTCAGTAATGACGAGATACCTTTTAACTTCTCAGCCAGAGCCGGCATCAATAATTTACAGTCAACTGTTTAAAATTTAAAGTGCCACACATTAACGTCCTCCGCACCTGCACTTTTACGCTGTCCACCCTCCACTGGGTTCCTTTCCACACCACCTCACCATTTTGCCCCCTCCTCCCTTCTCCCTGCCTATAATATAGCCAAAGACAATGGGTTCCCTTTCACCACTGAACCAGAGGCGTTAAATCAAACAAGAGCAGAGGAGGCGACAGGCCGCAAAGTGTAAGGGCACCGTATGGGCGGCTCGGATGACGCCGTGGCCTTAATTGGTGGCAGCAGCAAAAACTATAAATTCTTTAACGGCGCTGTTGTACCCTTGCAGAGCACAGCCATTGGCTTCGGGAGTGTGGCGGCATGGTGCAATGGAAGCTGTCAGGAAGTCCACACCGCACGAAGAAATTGAGAAAAAAAGTGACATGGGAACAAGAGGCCTTGCTCCTCTTAAGTAGCCCCGGGTACCATGCAAGAAGACGTGTATAATTAAGCGGTCTGTGCGGTGGCTCGGATGGCAAAATCCTATTGTCTTGACAGGAGCTTAAGGTTGCCCTTTAGGTTGAGATGCGTTGTGAGGCGTCTGGCCTCGTAGCCCACCCCCCATCCCCCCCCCCCTTCACTCCCTGAGACCTCCGTCAAATTAATCTGCAGTTTTAAAGCTTGAATAAATCCAGTAAGTTAGAGATCCGCAGATCTAAAGGCCGTCTGTCCCTCAGGCTTTCTCCCTCACTCCAATTTTTATTTTTTTTGTTATTTCTCAGCCCCACTACTCTGCCCACGGAGATTGGCTGGGAGCACTCAGCGTTATCTCCAGGGACGCAAAGGTTGTGAGGAGGTGGGGGTGGGGAAGGCCACAGATTCATCCTTATCTATGCTGAGCACACCTAAAACAAATTAGGCCCGGCCGCCGTCGCCTATTTGGCTCCCCCGCTCTCATTAAGGACCTGGATCTCCGTTATTTTCCTCAAGGTCCTGCGTCCTACCATTTTGGGAACGTTTTCTATCACAATATAAAGGTTTCCAGGCGGCCGCACCACCTTTTCATCTCGGCCATTTCATGTAGTCATACCAACACCGCACAAAGCGGGAGAGAGCAAAGCGCTATGTGCACACCCTCTGTGTGCTGTGTGTCACTGAGTCCTTTCTGGGCAAGACATGATGCTGGCTTTTGACATTTGATAATTGACAAGCATTATTTTTGTTTAATGGGTTTTAGTTGTATTTTCTGTATTTTTTTTCTGTATCCTATTTGAGTTACCTTAAAAAAAAATCAAGGCTACAGACCTTCTCTTTTTGGAGTACTGTGACGTAGGGAAACATAAGCGTTATTCACAAATTCAGTAGTTCCATTATAATCTTAGTTGCTCAATGATCACTTGATTTCTTTGGCTGCTTCGTGTGAGCACATGTGCACCTGAGAAGGGCTGCTGTAGCTAGCCTGTAAGAATATACAAGGAATTTTGTGAAACAAAGCTTAGGCATATTTGGAAACTTGCCAAGAATTTATGGCGAAATTTTTTATATAGATATAGTTGACGTAGGAATGTATAATTTGTCATGATAGTGAGTAAACCATTCACATTGTAACCTATTATAATTTTAGATGTTGGAATACTAGATTAGTATGTCTCAATTTCCAGTTTGGACCGAAAATAACGTACAACATCTTTATGATGATGGAATTGATTAGTGTTTGAAAGTATATTTGTTGGTCTTTAATGCGGCTTCTGCTCAAAGGACCAATAATTACTATCTCTAAAACCTATTCCTGTCATAGGTTTGTGTACACGTTCTAAGAACAATCGCAGTGGAATATTGAGTTTGGAGCATTGGAGCAGTTACAACTTTCTCATTTCACTGACGGCCTCTAGCGATGTTTCAATAATTCATGCAGCATTTAGGCTGTATCTATTTCACACATTAGAAGTGTTTACAAATACACCCTCTACATTGACTTGGTAGTGAAACGTATACATATTAAGCATACAAGATTCTATCACAAATGAATTAGCCATTTCACAAGCCGATCAATTAAGATTTTTTGTATTGAATTCAATACCAATACCATAGTATAACCCACATAATGTTCTCAAGGACTTTTCAACTGTGCAAATGTAATTCCGAATTGAATTGTCTGATCTGATAACCGACGTAAATATAGGGTTGAGGCAAACAAACACATGCCAACACAAATATACAGAGTAGAGCTAGGACTTTGGAGCCACGGGGGCATGAGCCAGGCAAAGGTAAATGCTCTGGAAATGTTAGGTTAGATGAGATTTCTCTGCCAGACTAATCCATCCTGGGGCCTGTGAGCAGCAGAGAGAGAGAGAGCGAGCGAGCGTGCAGAGCCTGCCGCAGAACAGTACAACGGTGACACAGGGCAATCCTCTAGGGTCCTGCATTAGCGCGCTAAATTAAAGGGGGTATTAGATTAAATTGGCTCTCCGATTTCAGGGGTGTGAGTAAAATTCTGATTTGCATTTTCCACCGCTGCTTAAGATATAATTAGTTCAGGGTGATTCCCATGTGGAAAACACTGACAGCCAAATCTAACTGGCAGCTGGTAGCTTATCGTCTCTTCCAAGGCAAGTAGGTGCAATCTACTGATGTTTATGTCTGTGTGTGTGTGTGTCTATGCGCGCGTATTTATCTGTGTGTGTGTGTGTGTGTGTGTGTGTGTGTGTGTGTGTCAGCCTAAACATCTTTTGGCATACTTGCTTGATTTCTCACACTTTACCATCAACACATTGAACTAATTCCATGAATTGTTTACATCAGGTTGGGAATAATCTACAAGTTCAAAATCTTTTGCAAAAACACGGAATATTAAAGCAGTTAAAACATTTCCAACACCAATGTAACTTCTCACCTGCGTTTAGAAACTCAAGCCTATTTGTGTAGCAGAAGTTTATTCTATAATTACAGATCTAGAGTCCAAAATAATAATCACTGGTAGAGGAACATATAATATGAGTTACAGTGCTACCCAAGTACCTGTTTCTTTTAAAAACAAGTTTGGATTTGTTTTTGTTTTTCATGCTCTTGGTAATTTCATCTGTCTTGGCAAATGCATGTTTTCCAAAAGTGAACCCAACCATGCATTACCCATACAAGGTAGTCTTCCTGGACACCTGTTTGAGGCACCTGTTAGTACATGCTACATAGAGCAAACATCAAATTATCTTAAATTTAAGCTTAAACTTGCGTAAATTCCACTCTAACCCACCGCTCATAACTGTATTTCCTCATTTCCTACACGGTTGGGCAAATCTGATTGTAACAAGTAAAGACTCCACTTGGCTGTATGCAATAAAACCGAGTTTTATAACAAGTTAAAAATTGTGTGTGAAGCAATCATCTCATCTTCCACCCACATAGCTCCATATCCAGTCCATATTGTATAATGGCCTGTATGCATTGGCAGCAATCTAAGAATGAAACACAAAACGACACCTTTTTAAATAATTATATGTTATTTCCTCATCAGATCATCTATGTGAAATTACTAAGTATATTCAGTATTGTGCAGTTGATTATTTGTTGATTAAGACATGTAGTACTTGTGAATTGTAGTATATACGTACTATAGTGCTAGTACTATCTGTTTAGTGGTATTTAGCAATATAACTTCAAATAGATCCAGAGTGACAGCTTCTTATGCCTATGTAGATTGTTAGCCTATAGGGCAACTAACCTACAATACATTGTGTGCTCGTGGTAAAAAAGTGTGACATCACTGGATCTCATCCTTGTTTGTATCATATGTTGGTCATGAGGTTGTTGTTTATTTATATGCTTCTGATTAGAAGTTGTGTGTGGTGGCTTGATCTCCAAAAAAGTGACTTTGTGCTAGAAAATGCAAAAAACTGAAAAGGTTTGTGTTCCAGTTAATTGCCTTCGATCGATTAAAGGAAACATATTTTACATGAGATGATAAAGAATAGTAGGATGTGAGCTGGACACTTTAAGCTGTGGATGGGGCTGCTTTCCCTACTTGATGAAGCTCTAATCCAAATTGAACCTTTTTATCCACTGAGTAATTATGCAATTATCAAACAAATCACCTGGCTCTGGTGTGGCATGTACTGGTGTGACTCTGCCACATAGCCCCATGTTCAGTCAATGAGCCAGTCAGTAATAGTCCAATCACATTTCCAACTCTTCATTTATATTCTGCTTCGGTCCATGATAAGCAAATGTCAGCAACTAAATAAATCAATTAAAATCAAGCAATTAAAAACAGCACTGCCCTTCCATGTTTGGGTATTTTAAATGAATGCTCTTGCTTGCTGCCAATTATGTGGTTCCTGGAGTTTTCCCTTTCTCTTTGTGTTGCACACTTTTTGCTTTGTCACTATTTTCTTATCTGGTTTACGTCATTGCTGAACACCGCCCCTCTGAAATTGATCTACACTTTGTCATAATGGGCCAAATTAAATATAAAAAGATTTCACCCCAACCCCCTGTTCTTAATCCATTCATATAAGATCAGGGGAAGAGGATATGTCTGGGTTCGTTCTCTCCCCTCCCCACCTCAAACTTGGGGAGTATTTTGAGAAACGCTATCAGTGGCCCTGTCATCACTCTCACCATCTCTGGTGGTCGGGGGCTGAGGCTTTGTGGGATATTGATTCTCCCCGTCCAGAGACGGTTTCCATAATTGGTTAAAATGACCGGGTGCAGAGAGGGATGGCTCTCTGCTGAAAACCATTTCCCAGCTCTGCTTGGAGCTGAGCCAAGCCCGGGGTTGTTCGGATGCGTTCCAGCCCCAGCCTGACTGGCAGCAATTAGGGTTGTCTGAGCCAAGCTCAGCTTGCGCTCCGCACAAACACCCCTAATTACTGCCAATTAGGCTAGGCGGGTAGGCAGATTTGAGAAGCCGGGGGGATGTTCAGGCATGGGTGGGCATGGAAACAATTTTCAAGGGCTTAGAACGTGACTGGATGAAAAGGTTAATACTTTGGAGTGCAGGGGGATAATAACAAAAGAAGGGGAAGCAGAGCCTGGTTCTCACCTCAAGCGACGAGCCGGGCTTTTTCTTTAGCTCCTCGCATTTCCTAAATTTGCAGATCTGGTGGCCCGTTTTGCGGTTCCGACAACTGCTGCAAACCCCACAGTTGATTAGCCGCCTGCAGGGCGCGCAGACCCCACACCTTTTCCTTTTCTTCTTAGCTGGGTTTCCACTGGATGCCGAGGAATTATTCTGTGGGCAGTCTGCCAGATTGGCAATTTGAAACGCACTGTCTGTAACGGCTGCTGAGGCTGCGGGGGAGTGAAGGGCTGTCATGACGATGACCCCAGGAGGTAATGAGATGCCCCCTAAAGCCGGAATAGCGGAAAAAGTTCCAACGCGTTCTGGGAGATTCATTATCTCTGCTTCAGCAGCGCCGCATTTCAGCTTGTTCATGCATTCTCCTGCTAAAGGTCTGCAGTGTTCAGGGGATAAGGTAGAGAGGAAATTATTATTTGCCATTTGCAGCGTCTCTGGCGGCACGCCAGGCTTCCCCGGCCTGTGGGAGTCATTTCTATGCATGCTGGTCCTATTAGGGTTTATTGCCGCTGATTTCCTTCCCCAGAGCATGGCGTTATCACAGTTCCAAGGGGACATGCCGATTCTGGCGCTGGGAAAAATTGGTGTTGTGATGCGGGCAATCTTGGCAGTCTGTGGAAATGCCCCATTGGTTTTGTAAAAGTTTGCAAAAGATCTGTACCTTTCCATTTCAGCATTATAATCCAAAAGCTGGCTTAATCCACCGTCGCCAAGAGTATCCTTTTGTAGGAGAGACAAATCTCCATTCTGATCAATGCAAAGTGTATTGTTTATGTTAGACATGACTGTAGAAGGTTGTCAAGTGTCACTGGAAGAATCTGGGGTTGTGTTGGCCTTCGTCAAACTAACGGTGGTTATAAACAATGTGATATCATCCTGTTTCTTCTCCAGCACTAAAATAAACAAACAAAAAACAATTACAGATTTAACAGGCAAACGTCTTAATCGTAATTAGATGTCATCTGTTGTCACTATTTGCGTTTTTCTCTCTAGAAAGAGATAAAAGAGCAATTGACAGACATTCTCAGACTGTTTTATAATGAAATGTATCTCAAGAACTTTTTTTTGTTGACAATAATATGCTAGCAAGGACAGACCAACATGTCATTACTTTGATAACCAGAAATGTGCATGCTTGACAAGACAGTAGACAGATAGCACCAGAACTAAAGCAGACTTTAAAGCCATTTGTTGTTCTCTTGTCACAAGACATTTGGATATTTGAAAATTAAGTTTTATAATATTATAATTATAGCATTATAACAGTTCATTTTGAAAATGTATCAACTCATCCGTATGGTAATCTACAACAGTGACCGCTAATGAAAACAAATCTAACTTCTAAGAAATATTATACCCTCACCAGACACCATAGCATCCCATCAACAGTACAGCATTCCTTAAAGTGCAGCTTTAAATACTTTTAATATATTGTATCGACAATGCAACTACGGGATCCAAACACAATCCACTTCTGTCCATTGGAGGAACACAGTCAAACATATCTTCAAGTCAGTTCGGTTATTATGAATTTATTAGCTCCCTTTCCAGGTAAATACGCCTCTGCCTGGACACTTAAAAGCACCTGGCACTCATTCAGGTTAGCTCTATTATATGTAGTCACTGACAGAACAGAGAGTACCAGTGAATTTCAAATCCAAGCCTTACACCATACTATGTGTAGTGTTGGCTGCCTAAGGGGGAGAGTCCATTTCCTCTGACTCCTCCAGTGTGTCTGGATTTAGTTTCCACTGATAAAAGCCCATTAGACTCATATCACCCTGCTTGCATTACCTTTTCAATGCTTTCACTTTTTAATTGCCAATGCTGATGCATTGCGGGAACACTAAAGCATTTCAAATCACTTTCATGGCACAACCCAACAGCTGGCTCAAAAATTAATTATGAATATTCACTCTGTAATTTAAGAGAACCTATTCTGTACTCGTATTTTAGCCCTTAGATGACCAAAATGCATGCCATTGTTTTCTGGACTATATTTTATTTATTTATTTGTTTATGACTGTCAAACTTAAAATTTCATAAATAAGTTATAATGTAGTAAATCCTTTTCAATAGAATCTCAGATTTTTTTTTTAAGAAGCATGGGAGCCTTGAATATTGTTTACCAAAAATTGTACTTCAAATCCCAAAATTGTGATACCAAGATGATAAAGATGTGCTACCTAAAACACCCACTGCCACCAGTAAACAAAACCTCCATGGCTTAATGATCTGCCTTCCCCTGGGTCATTATTACTTAATCAATTCACCCCTGGAGCAAAATACGTAGCCGAAAGGCAATCAAGTCGCAGTCATTGATTTTCAGCCTGTAAACAAAGTTTAGAGAGACAGAAATGTTCGATACTTAGAGCAACCTAGAGGCATACAGGGAAAGAGAGAGAGAGAGAGGAAAGGGAGGAAGTATTGCATCTACGTCCGATGACGAGCCATTGTGCTTCTGCACCTCGGTGTCATTAATTATTGCTAGTCTGGTCTGTCTTAGACCGTTAAGATCAAAGGTCATGCACCGAAAATCCAAGCAGAAGTCTGTCTCACGCAAATACACCAATCCAATTAATCCGATAGTTTCTAGATGATTTCACACTCACTCGTACCACATTAGCAGACGCAAATCGGAGCAGTGAGAAAACATGCTAAATATGACGTTGAACGCCTGAAAATCAGTGAGAGCAATGAGCACCTACCAGGTTCCTGGTGAGAAGAGATTCCAGACGCTACCAGTCTGCCAATATAAAGCGGCACATTACTGCGAGGCGGGATGAAGAAAAATAAACCAGATGTGAAAGAAGAAGCACAGGCATACAGAGAGAGTGCGCTCCAAACAAAAGGACCCAGTACCGACTTCCTCATGTGTTAGAAAAAGTATGAAATGGGTCGAAAAAGAATGATCATTAACCAAGTCGCTGTGTGGGGATAAGGAAATTACGTGTTTCCTCTTGGTCCGGGGTGTATTGTGTGGCTGCCTAGTGTTGGCTCGGTCCGTGTCTCCTGTCGCTGTGTGTGGCTGATTGGTGCTGAGGTGAGGAAGCTGGGATGTGGACACCTACTGATCATTGGCTGGAAATTACTATAGAAACACGAGGAGCACTCGGGAGGGGGATGTCTTAGGGCGCCCTACGGAGAAATGTATGTGGGAAACTGCATCTTAACCTTTTGTCGCTCTTTTTTTCAATTTCATTACATTCGGACACATGTCAAGGCACTCGGAGAGGGATGTAATTTGGATATGCGTATTAAAATAAGTATTTGCCGTTGGTGTGAGGGAAAACTTGTCAAATTAATTTGAATGGAGCTGCACAGTGATTAAGATGAAATGCCTCTTGCAGGTTGTTTTTTTCTGTCACCCTCTGTGGAACGACAGCCGTAATTACGAAGACTTGCGTTCACGACCGCGGGGATTCATCACGATTATAAACCTTCCTGATGATTGCCAAAAATTCCACAGAAACATGCATCCAAGTATATTTATTTCATATGTCCATGAAAAGTTAAATTGGTTTAGGTTATAATTGGATCCAAAATATAGTAAAGCTGTAAGCTCGGATGGAATCATTCCTGGAGTTAATTTCAAACCTATCTGTATGTAATTTATATAATTAGTGTCACTTAAATAATATATTTTAGTAGCCTTCTAAGGTTTCAGTTAAGGCTTATCATTTGTTTTAAATATGTCACATGCCCACAATCAGCCAATACTTTAATAATTTTAAATATTTCAGTCATGGAAGAAGTTAACAAGCTGAAACAGGTATAAAAGCAGACTTGGAAACAACTGGGAATGAGTGAGGCGTGTTGGTTTGATTTAACTAAAAGTACACTTTGATATGGCATTAGCTCATGACCAGTGGTTAATCATCAGGTTTTACTAGGTATACCAATAACCATGGGTACTCCATACACACAAGGGGTGAAGCAAATAACAAAGGAGAAAGCAAATTAGTGTAGCATTCTGATGCAATTCAAAGTTTATTTATGTCTCCTGCCCTAATTTACAAAATTGCATGGATTTAAATGCATTTAAAGGCCATGCCTCCAACACTTGGGACTATTAAACATTGTTCACATTAACACACATTCACATTAACACGTCTGTGTTTTTGCAAGAATCACCTAATGAAAATGTTATCTTCTAAGCCTCCAAGTCACCTAGGTGGTCCTAACCTCTGTTTGCAAAGCCGCAGGAGTATGTGGATCACTTGCTGTGGGGGGAATGGGCTCCACGTGGTAGGGCTTTGTTCCTGCCTGCTTGCCCCTTTTCCCTAGACTTTTAACTGAACTCCAAGGAGTAATTAATAACCACAATGCCAGATTTAAGTGTAGGCAGCATTTAGTCGATGGAAATAGGATCCTAGAGGAGTAAGGTCATGAGACAGGCGTGTGAGGTGCGGTGGTGTGGATCCATTGATTCATCTGTCTAAACCTGATCTGCTGTGTATGTGTGTGTGTGTGTGTGTGTG
>JAVQJS010027741.1:0-10698 GCA_036024795.1 Galaxias rostratus | reverse complement strand
CCCCCCCCCCCCCCCCCCCCCCCCCGCCCCCCCGCGCGCACACACACACACACACACACACATACACACACACGGGAGATAGCCTCCCTCTCCCATGGACGACACTGTGCTCCAAGGCAGCTGCCTCAGCAGTAGAGACAATGGCATTCCGCCCCTCGGTTTCACACACAGATCAGTGCTCCCTCCCTCCCTCCCTCCCTCCCTCCCTTCTGCCCTCCCTCCCTCCCTCCCTCCTTCTGCCGCTAGTTCCCTTCTTTTTTCCTTCCTCCCTCCCTCGCTGGCTCGCTAGCTTTTTTCGTGCTAAACGCATGCGGAGTGACGGTGGGTCGACTTACAGTGGAGCGTCTCTCTCTGGCGTGCAGGCCCCATTGTTGTTCTCCAGCCAGAGATTACAAGGCCCAGTGACTAAGGACTGCTGCTGCTGCTGCTGCTGCTGCACACTGCCTTTCACAGTCCACACCCCCGCGCCCGCAGCTAGGCAGTTCCAGCTTCGCCCCCCCCCCCCACTCCAGACCGACCCATCCCTCCCTCCCTCCCTCCCTCCCTGGCTCACTGCCCTCTCTCTCTCCCTTCCCTAGCCCACAACCCCCCCTCCTCCTCCCTTTCCTAGCCCACAGCCCCCCCCCTCTCTCTCACTCCCTGGCCCACTGCCCCCTTTCCCTCCGTCCCTCCCTTTCTCCATCCCTCCACCTCCCGTTCCTCCCCGGAGGGCAGCAGCTGAACGGTGACATCAGGGGGAGGCAGGGCGCGGCCTAGAGCCTGCAGGCTCCTCCCCTCTCTCGCTGTGTGTCTGCCACACTATGCTGGACCTGCGGCAACACACACACACACACACACACACACACACACACACACACACGTACACACACACACCTCGAACTCGGTTTCCCCTCCCACTCTCCTCCCTCCCACAGAAAGAGGATCTTTCATGAAAAAAAAAACAGTCTCACCCCAGACTGCAGCTCTGTCGCAGCACGCACGCCGGCTGACCGAACGAGCATTTCTGGGGGTCGGGGATGTGGGGGAGAGTTGCGGGTAAAGGCAAGGCTTCCCTGGCAGCTTAACCCCCCCATAGAGGTGAACCCCTCAAGGTGTACTGGCAGAGACTGGAGGACTAACCCGTAGCCTTTGTCGGGGTCTGACGGGATCATGGGTGACAAAGCACAGTCGTCAGACCAGAGCTGTGCGCAGGGATTAACGTCGCTGTGGTGGCGATCGGTGAATACAGGCGCACGCTGTCTCCGTGGAGAGTCCTGTGAACAGCGTGTTGAAACGCAGGACGGCTCTCGAGACTCTCGCTCCCCTGAGTAGTGTTCCTTTAAATACCGCTACGTAGGGGGGGGGGGGGGGGGGTGGAAGTGCCTGTAGCAGCACAATGCCTCTTCCAGCCCTCTACACTCCAGGCTGTGGTCATAAAAACATCATCCAAATTCGCGGCGCTTCTTTGAAGCGAAACCGGCGGGATCAGCACTTCCTGTGGGCGATGCTGATTCTCTCTCTCTCTCTCTCTCTCTCTTCTTCCCCTCCTCCTCCTTCTTCTCCCTCCTCCCTCCCCGTTGTGGTCATGGTGCAGATGGCAGAGACTCTCTCCATAGGCGGTGGGTTTGGACGGTGTCTCACACACACACTCTCCCTGTCCTTAAGTGGCTTACTGGCCCCCCTGCAGAGTTTGGACTCAGTCTACCGTCTGGATCAGTGTGACGCGAAGACTCGGGTGACACCTTAAGCACACACACACTTACAGGATTCAGACACCTCCAATCAGATTCAACGTTACCCCCTAAGGGCCCAGTCCAGCACTCACCCAACCCGGTGGAGGGGGCGGGCTTTGCTTCAAGTCAACCTTTGTGACGGACAGGGACACCGACCTATCCTCTACATAGCAGAGGCTGTCTGCATCACGGGGCTGTTTGTTGGCCCCAAACGGTGTTTTGTTTGTGGATTACGGCACCAATGTTTCCACATACGACCCTTCCACTGAGGGCAGCGTTCACCGGGGACGCCGTTTAATCGGATCGCGGCACAGGCTTGGATGCAGAGAAACCATCCATCTCAGCTTAATCACTGTGGACGGACAGTGTGTGCAGCCCCGGCGTTTCAGCATTCTTCTTCTTCACCACCTCTCTCTCTCTCTCTCTCTCTCTCTCTCTCTCTCCTGAGAGGACCGCGCCTCCACACAGTAGATTCACCTTGACTGTAGAAATTGACCGTGACATCGGTCCATGCTCTCCAGCGGCGCCTTTAGAAGTCTAAACCAGTGACTCATTCCTTCCCCGCCAGCGTCTGGACGGTTGCTTTTGAATATGTAATGAACAACTCTTAATTCTCTCCCCTTATGACTAATTAATGGTAAGTGAGGCTACTGTATCTGTTGTGGGCTCTTGTTGTTTGCGATGAAAGGGAAACATCCCCTCTACAAAAGCATTTCAGCGACAGCGATAAATAAATAAATGATGACTGATAATTGCTCGTCTTATTCTTTCGGAACAGCTGCGAACTTGAATGAACCCCTTAAAGCTGCACGGCCTCCTGGGTAGTGAAGTCTTTAGGTAACCTACGAGTCCTAATCACAGTGCCCAGGACTCCTTCCTTCCTTCCTTCTGCCTGGAGGTTTGATAGAGCGGTCCACACTGTCAGAGTGGTGGATGAGGCACGTGGTATGGCATGGCATGTTTAGCCCACTGCGTCGGTCCTACACGGTTTCATCTCTCTACAGCAGGGGTCTCCAACCTTTTTGAGGATGAGAGCTACTTTCAAACAATAAAACAAGTTGCGAGCTACATTCATCTTTTATCAGTAAAATAACTCCAAATTTGCCATGATAATTCCGTTCACATTCGTTTCAATTACATTAGCCGCTAGCTATTCTCTCTCCACGCACTCTCTAGCGCTCATTACGACAGGTTACGAACGTGATTGGTTGATATTCTTTGTGGGGTGGGGCAGGCGAGATTGGATAGATGAGTTTGCATCGATTCTTTGTATTTTCTTGATTTCTTTTCTTTTCTTTTTTCATTGTGGAGTTGCTTGGCGGGCTACTTATTGAGGGCTTGAGAACTACTTGTTGGCGACCCCTGCTCTAGAGGCTAGACCCCTGCTCTACAGGCTAGACCCCTGCTCTACAGGCTATAAGTGCTCAGATACTGCCTACCTGCCAAGCTCAGAGACTCAGAAGCCCAGTGGGTCTCCCCGGGCACGCAGGGCTAAGATGGAAAATCAGTCATGAGACGAAACAAAACTGAGAGTTCAGATCAGGAATCCTTCGAACTCGTCCCGAACCACACAGCAAATAAAACAGATCAGAAAATGTCTGAAAAGTCGTCAGGCAACCGGAAATGTGAGTCTTATATTAGTAGTGTCCCAAACAAATTCATCCTAAATATAGTCGTAAGCTCTGGCAATACTGCAAACAAACATGCTTACTTATTTGAGGCTCCTTGTTCCAAAACGTTTTGTAAAGTATCCGACTGACATCCTAAACCTCGGGTCCAGGTAGTCAAAGACTTACACGCAGCGACACACAGTCATCCCCCAGAACCCTGTGGTTTCTGAAGCCACTCTGGGACATGGATACCACGACATCATCGTTATCAAAATAAACCCGCAACCATTTTAGCGTCAAAAAAACAAAACTGAAAAAAAAAACAAGAGCCAATCTAACAATCTCAGCGGAATAGAAGCAGCTTGTTAGGGTCACCTGGTCGGATTCTACGGAGACACACAGGAAGACAGTGGTCACGGTGGATCCAGAGAAGGGAGGCTACGGACGGTTGTCCCTAACAACTCGATCGTTATTCACTCAGCACATCTAGAAAGCGGAAACCTCTCCTTTAGGAGTTCACTGGGCTGGGCGGGGGCCGTTTGTCATCACGCTTTTACCTTCCGTCAGGACGAGATGGTCGACGGCCGAGACGGCCGCGCGCTGTCAGATCGGTTCCCCCTGGTCGGAAGGACGACTGTCCCGTTGCCCGGGCAACGGGTGCCGACCTCCCGCGAGCCAAACAATAGTAATAGTGGTTGTTGTTGTTTTTTTTTTTTATGAACGAAAATAAGTCGTTGTGTGATTTTGGAATGTATTATCGTTATACTGTCGGGATTGTTATTGAATATGGGTAGATGTGTGAATTGGTTTACATCATTTCTTCCCTACCGCAGAAATCAGAAGTGTCGTGAAGAAAAGAAAGTAATCTTTTTCCAAGTCATGATTTGTTTTCAATAATTCTATCATGAGAAGATTGTATCCTAAATCCAGTATCCATCCATCCATCCATCCATTATCAGAACCGCTTATCCTATGCAGGGTCACGGGGGGCCGGAGCCTATCCCTGCTTACTTTGGGCGAGAGGCAGGGTACACCCTGGACAGATCGCCAGTCCATCGCAGGGCTAACACACAGACATACAATCTCTCACACACACACATTCACACCTAAGGACAATTTAGAGTCACCAATTTTACCTGCATGTTTTTGGAATGTGGGAGGAAATCGGAGTACCCGGGAGAAACCCACGCTAACACGGGGAGAACATGCGAACTCCACACAGAAAGGCCCTCAGGTGGAATACGAACCCAGGACCTTCTTATTGTGAGGCAGCAGTGCTAACCACTGCGCCACCGTGCCGCCCAATCCAGTATCCGTGAATCGTAAATTGAGTGTATCAGTACATTACTCCACGGGGAATGAAAGAGACATCCCTTAACATTTAGAACAAAGGCACTGGAGCCTTACATGATTTCAACATGTCTGTTCATTTCTATCATTCCAAAGCTTTTCTGTTTGTAAAGAGTTAGACTAATTATATTCTTATATAATCATCCAAAATGTATTATGTAAGATGACATGCAAATAAATATTTGAATTAAGTTAATGTTCAGGAACAAACATCCCACACTAATGTAATTCCAACCATTGGAAACGAAACCCACCCACTTTCAAACAAACCTTTCCTAAAAAGGTTGGCAGCCAAAGCATTCTCACACGCCGAGGGCCATGGCTCTACTGTGCTGCAGGTTTGCATTGTGTAAAAGGAAGAGGTTACGGCTTAAAAAAAAAGCCAATCCAGCGGACTCACTGATTGGCTGATTTCCAGTGACCTAATGAAGACAGATGTGGAAGAGGGCTGTGAGAGGAGGTTGGGGTAGGGTGGTGGTTGCAGGGTGCCATGCCTAAGATTGGCTGTTCAGTAACAAACATCCCAGCACGTAGGTCATGTCCCCCCCCCCCCACCATAAAGGACAAATACGACACAACGAGAGAGAGAGAGAGAGAGAGAGAGAGACGTTGGAATGTCTCATCTTCACACCACCTGACTCTACCTCCCAGAGCACGACGGTCAGCACAACGGGAGCTCATCGGGCATGCACAGATGCACGCATGCAGGCATGCAGCACGTTGGCGTGGCCGTGCCGCTGCAGCAGGGCCGACCGTGGCGCTGCGGAGGTCGATCGCCGCGCGCGTGTGGACGCAGGCCGCCGGCCCACAGGCCATTGCGGCACAGCGTGTCGGCCGGCCTTCCTAAGCGACCACCATTAGCCCAAGAACTGTCAATAATCCATTCATGACATTTTCCTTTATTGATTTCCCTTTTGGTGAGTCCTATTCACATTACCAACACTGGTGCAGTAAATCTCTTAACAGGGTTTTCTTGATGGACAGTCTGTATTCATAAAACAACTAGTTTATTTATGCAAAAAAAATGATAGAAAATAACTTGTTTTGAGTATTATAATAAAAACATGCTGACATGTTTGGGGCAAATATGAAATACTTGCTTTTCCTGGTGCTTTCAACTTTAAAAGGCTACTCGAAAGTAGAGTAGTGTGTGTGTGTGTGCGTGTGTGTGTGACGTTACTCGATTGCCTCCAAGCTAATCTGATCGGTGACTACTGGGGAGTGGTTTACAATCAAAGCGTGTCATTGTTTACTGTTGTACAAGAGAACGGAGTTACGTAGCTAACTGAGGATTCGACCGGAGATCTTTCAGTCACTATAGAGGTAACAATGTTTTTTTAAAGAAAAGCTTATTTAAATCGTAAAAAAGGGTTGCGGTCTACTGTCAGGAAAACATATTTAACTATAATCTCACTATTTGCTGAAGGACATTGACTGATGTGGACTATTAGTTTCTGCAATTATCTTCCAGATTAAAAGTCACAGACAGATATCAAGGCCACAGCACACCTCAATGTTGCCAGGGTTGTGGAGTATGTGTGAAGACACCCCCTCAAAACATTGAAACACTTTTCAGGGGTTTCAGAGTGATCAATGTGTTTTTTTTCTTTATCAGTCATGAAATGGCGACTACATAAGAGTTTATTGTGACATCATGAAACCCTGCAGGCTTACCATTTGCAACAGTGCCACTCAGAAAGTAACGCTATGGTCCTGGTTAAAGCCAAGCAGCTCATGAAGGCTTCTAATCGCTTCACTCCCAGGACTACAAGTCCCACGTACCTCATGTGATCTGGGTCTGAAGTCATCCACATGTTGAAATACATTGCAATAAGACAAAGTTCTTAGCTCTTGTGATCAATTGACGGAGATAGATAGTGTTGCCGTCTGTTTAAAGGTGTTGAAGTCTGATTAAAGGTGGTCAGCTATACAAAATGGTTCATCCATTGCAATAAGACAAAGGTCTTTGCCCTTCTAATCAACTGACTAGAGCACTGCACTGATTGATTAGAGGCATTGCAGTCTGATTAAGAGGTGGTCAGCTAACAACATGTAACCACCCAGATCAATAGCCTAGAGTCACCTCATTCATCACCACCAACTTCAAGTCCGTTTTATTGAGGTACTCAGGGTTCTAGAAACTCATAGACTCCTATTTACTGTTTACGGTGGATGATTCTAGAAAGGAAATAGCACTGCCTCATAAGGAGCAACACAGCTATAGAATCAAAATGAGTAGAACTGTCATCAGGTTTAGAGTTCTACAGACCGCGGTGCCATTTAGAGACCACAGACTTTCCAACGCTGGCCCCTGGCCTCGTGCCGTTGCCATGGTCCCGGGCAACGTGTGTCCATTCTAACTGCTGCGGTTCTGTGACTGCAGCTATGTCTCTCCCACATTCACACGTCTGGCCTTTGGAATGCATTAGTATGCGGGAGGGCGTATTCAATCACCTCAGAGCCCCGATCTGTGCTCTGGTCTTCAGTCCCTGGTGACGACCCCCTATCCCCCCGCACCCACCCACCCCCGCCCGTCCCCCCCGTACCCCCTCTCCTTTTGGTACCTCATTAGTTCAGGGACTGTGACACGCTGTGCCTTGCATTGTCGATGCCAGCCCGTCGCCTTCCAGGGGGTGCACAGGAATGGTGTGTCGGTAAGATGGCGTTGCCCACAGCACAGTCACACCACAAAGCTGATGTAACACACCAAACAGTTTGGGGGTGGGGGGGGGGGGTCAAGCCTGTGTCACTCAGCATTCATTAACCATAACCTATTCATTTTATACACACCACATCTGTGATCAACCCCCCCTCCCCCCACTCTCTCTCACACACGCGCACGCACACGCCTACTGTTAACATGGGCCGACTGCAAACCAGGGTCTGAAGTCCAAACCCTTATGACTCGCTGCCTCGAGGCTCAGCATCCAAGAGCAGGCTGTAACCTTTTGTGAACTAGCAGACACCAGACAGAAGCACACGACCATCTCACACTCAACCACACTGAGAAAATAAGACGAAGAACCAGTGGAAAAATCCTTAGCTGGTTTTGAGAGGATTCATGACAAATGTGTGCCACCTTGAAGAAACGAGAGTCTATGCAGAAAACCACTAATCAATTAAATCCAACAGCACCATAATTGACTCTCTCCAGCACTCCAGGAAGACACAGGACACCCTTTCATGGAAGAAAAACAACGGGAACTACTGCTCTACACAAGCGAAAATAATAATAAAAACAATAATAACAATATCACAAAACACCAAAAAACAATGGTTTCACAAGTGACGAATACAATGATAAATGCTTGCTTCTTCCCCAATCAATTCACAGTCTAAGTCCACATAAAGCAATGCATGTTCCTTTGAAACAATGAGGGTATATTGTTTTCTTATCAGCCCAACCCTAAGACTGCAGTATGGACGGCCACCTGCCACGAAGAAGGGAGCAAGAAGGAAGCTAAAAATTAAACGCTGTGTGGGCTGGTGAACAATGCTAGATATCAGACAACACTATACCCGACACAATGCATCCATAAAAATGTGAACATTTGTAGTTTTGATGACTTCAACAAAAAATAGCAACAACGTTGCAATAAAGTGGATCGTTTGGGTGAATAGTGATGTTCGTCACAGCGATCAGTGACGATGCTAGGCTAGACTGTACCAAATTGAATAATTCATCCTCTCCCACATTTGAGTCAAATCACCGCTGTGAATCTGGCACCATCATGTTTTAATCTGAGCACAATGGCACGGCACTGACATTACAGACTCTGAGCGATCAATTTGTACTCACAAGAATTCCCAGCGAAATACGGCGAAGTGTCAGCATCCCACGCCGTAAGGCAGGTTTACCATTGTCAGTGTCACCGATATCCCCCAAACCAAAAATCCGCAAGCAAGCCGGCCGGGAAGATTGAGTTTGCAAGGGCAGGGTCTATTTAGGAAAAAAAGGACGGGCAATCGAGAGGAAAGGAACGGAATGGAAGCGGGGAGGGGAGGCCCATAGACAACCAACACTGTCGCAGCATTGGCTCAAACAAAAGTGGGAGGAGTTAATTGGTCCAATGACATCATACGGGGGCGGGTAATATGTAAAATAGCGCGAGCATCCTTGGGAACTGACAAGACGCATTAAAGCCTGTCTGGTGCAATAGGGATCGGCCTCGCGATGTACCGCCCACTGCCCATAAAAGGACAATGGATGCTTTATAGCAAGCTGTGGCGCCTCAATTGTCGTTTAAAAGCCCGAGGTTACGCAGACAGCCTCTAGAGAGAAAAAAAGACAACGATTAGGCCCTAATGAATAAATCTGCAGGACTGCTAAATGTGGATTATGTCTTAGCCTAAAACAGGAATTTCCAAGAATTTACAAACTCAACATGTATATCCATATAGGAAAACCCATTGTCACTGTGTGCAGTCAGTCAGATCTGGCGTAGGAGATGATCGAGGAGGGGCCCGCGGGGGGCGGCGGGGGCTGAGAATTAGTGACAATTTAAAAACAGCCGGCGGGGGTGGGGTGGGGGGTTGTTGCAGGGGCATCTGGGGTCTAGAAAATGACATACGTAAGGTTGGGGGGGTGGGGGGATGCCTCTACAGTTGGGTTGGGTCAGTTGGATTCTTGAATGCATTGGAGCATGCAAAGGCTGTGGAAAGTTACAAATATAAATTAACTAAGGCAAGACGTAGTTTACTCAACATGAAATAATTCTTCCCGGATTTGAAACGAATGAGCATGCGTTGTTGAAATGATATGATAGTGCGGGTAGCAAAATAGATGAAGATAAAACAAATAAAACAATGTTAAGAACCCAAGGTAATGGGTTTGCGCCGTCTGACATTGTGCCTTGGATGGAGGGGGGTTGCTGCAAGGGGGCGTGGGTACAGATCATCAGACCGTCTCATCGTGGGAGACGGGGTTGCTATGGAGACTGCCTCCAGCAGCCCAGATGGCGGCGGCAGCGGCACACTTTCTCTCAGCAGTGAAACAGCAGCAGCAGCAGATTGTAAAGGAAGCTCAGATAAGACACAAAGCCATTGAGGGCATCTCACCGTCAAAAGCCAACAGGGTTTATGCAAGATCGCCATCCCATCGGAAGTGTGTTACATAAAAAAACAACCCATATGCATGCACCCAGTTTGTACGTGAACCATAAGGTTTATATAACAGTAAACAGATCACCATGGTTGATCTACTGGGGTTTCACCCTTTTTCCTGACCAGAATAAATGGAGGGTGGATGCTCTCTCTCTCTTTTTTTTTTTCTTTCTTTTTTTTTTTAAGATACATTTTTTAATAATTTCACATAATTGTCTGTTTTGTTGTTCTAAATCAAATTCAATCAATTCTTATATATTTCAACTTCAGCGTATGGTAAAACATACATAATTAAGGACTGAGCTTAACTTCTTATTTTTGCAATCAAGTGCCTTGCAAATTTCCTAATTGGTTTAACTCATATTCACAATTCTCAGATCAATAGCAACACAGCCAGATCATCCATAGACGACCACCTCTAGTGTGTGGGAGGTCAAGGCTGTTCTCTAGCTGATGGAGAGAGCGGGCCGAGGGTGTGGACGGCTGGCTGCTAGAAACGTCATGGGCATGGTGAACACACATGGTGGGAGTGGAGCTCTATCCGTCGAGGAGCCATTGGGCGCTGGCTCTCTCCGAATCTCAATGGCTCTTTCAAAGATGGATGAACAGCCGGCGCCGGCAAAGATTCGGTGAGATACTGGGGGCCTTTGTAACGCCATTCATTAACACCAATGATCCAAACGTTGGACAGAATAAGCCCACTCAAATAATACAAATGCACTCAATTCCTCTCTAGATTTCTGTTGTACTAAGGTAAGAAAATATCAGAGCAGCAGACAACAAAAATAAGTAAATAATTGAGTGTTGTTTAAAACGTAATGTATTGTCATTCAACCCTTGGCTTTTTTCTTACACAACAAACTTATGATACAAATTCTAAAACACTTTCAGTCGGATCAATTATTCCATCAACAAAGATAAAA
>JAVQJS010027733.1:0-11311 GCA_036024795.1 Galaxias rostratus | reverse complement strand
GTGTGTGTGTGTGTGTGTGTGTGTGTGTGTGTGTGTGTGTGTGTGTGTGTGTGTGTGTGTGTGTGTGTGTGTGTGTGTGTGTGCGTGTGTGCGTGCGCACTTTCAAATGGTAAGAATACAATTTTTGTTTTTAATCTCATTTTATATGGGACTTAAAAAAGGCTCAGCTGCTGTTCGCCTTGATTAATGTGATAACAACAGCAACAAGCAACTGTTTGTCTTTTCAGTTTTGGAAGCACAGTCTGAACCCCTACCAAATGAATGAGATCTGTTGAAGGTTGAGATCTATCTTTTCTCTTGAGAAGTATCTGTCTTTTTGTGAAGTAGCTATAGCTACACTGTTAGCTACAACGTGAGCATTTCAGTGTGACATCTCATAATCAAATGATATGTAAAGTTTGAGGCATTGATGTAAATCTAGATTTAAAGCTAGATATACTGAGTATCAATATAATGTAATAATTATTCCTGTTGCCTGTGTGTATTACAGAAAAGCAATACAATTTATTGCAAAGGAATCTTACTATGTGCTTCTGAATGGTTTGTTTTAATGTTCAGTGAAGAATACCATTTGATGAAATACGTTGTTGAACAAGTGAAAGATTAAGGAACAGAAAGGCAAAGTCAAGCTTATGCTATTTGAATATATATATATATATTTGTGGCACACAAACACACTCAGCAGGTAGGGGTTCCATTCATGCCCAAAGGGTCCCGAAGGAAGCGCTCCCCGCGATAGTGGCCCATTGTCTCCCTCTTTGGGGTCAGGAAGTTTGGCATTGGGCTCTCTCTTTCCTTCCCATCCGGCTTGGCAGCCTGCCGCTGCGTTCACTCTGATTGACATAGAACCCTCAGATCAGCACTTCTACTGCTGCTGCTGCTGCTGCTAGGCCCTAGTGCAGCCGGAAAGCCTGGATGCTCACTCCTTGACACTAGTCTGAACGTTTCGTTTTGAATTTGTATCGTAGTGTTGCAGTTATTATTCTCACTTGAATGGGAATGTGTGTCCAAACTTTTGACTGGTGTTGTTTGTCAAACTTCTAGAATGACTTGAAAATGGTGTCTTTGTTTTCCAATTTGAGGCAGTTGGAGTCTTTGCATGGCTTGATTGATGGATAAGGTTTTATGGAAATATTTACTGGGAGCCCTTGTTTTGCATGGTTAATGTTGAAAGTTGACAGTCGTAGAGCCAGAACTGGCTCGTCATCCACGGCTCTCTACCGTCGACTGTCAGCCTGGGATGTAGATTGACAGTGGAGTTCCTTTTCAAGTGTCACACTCCATTTTAGAAGCTGTTCTGATGCAGAGGAGACCTGGCTCTCGTGTTACATCTTATTGACTGTGCTGTCTGGCTGACAAGCTCTCTTTGAACTCAGCCACTGCTAAACGTCCTTCAGGGGCCTTCATCAAATAAAAAAGTATACATTCCCCATTTATCTCTGGCAGCACCTGTTGTCAACTCTCCATGAGGCCTTTTTGAGTGGGGGTCTGCTGAAATCTCCAAGGATATTACAGGGCTGATCAGAGACTTTTTGCATGGTACTGTGTGTTCATATAGAGGCCTGCCAACGTAGGGGTGCAGGACTCCCTGTTTCCTTCCTGTGAAGGCCCACATCAGATATTTCATTAGTAAAGTGATCCTGGGATACTGCGCAAGCTGCAGAAACAGTCTTTCAACATTTAACAATGTTTTCTTTACATTACATTATAATAGTTTAACACGTGTTTTTATTCAAAGCAATTTACAAAACAACATGTTTTGGTATTTTAGCATCATTAATTTGAGTCCAGGTAAGAGATGACATAGTACAATATGTGCTAACTGTTTGACGGCCAGAGAAGAAAGTGACATATTAATGACCCTGTCATAATTTGAATCATTTGGTTTCTGCTGTACTGTTAATAATAATAATAATAATAATAATACCTTATATTTAAAAAGCGTTTTTCAAAACACAGATGCTGTTGGCATAAGCCCTGCTGACACAACTCTAACCAATAATAGAACATATTACTATGCATTGAAATCAATTTGTGTGTGTTTGGTTGTGTGAGCTTGGAATAAATATGGTTTGTAATGCCTAGGCACCAACTCCACGCACCGTCAGCGTTTCGTGGATTGTCTTTGCCGCGGCCGACAGGAGAAATGTGTTTCCACTGCTTTTCATATCTAAGAATGAGATAAGCTATGATTAACTGTCTAGAAGGCGACGGATGCCTGGTTCACTGTGTTGAAGCCCTAATGTGTGGGTGCAGTAGGGAATATGCTACATTGCGTTTTTTGAATCAGCGGAGGTTGAGTGTAATTGTCAGTTTGATTACATGTTTGGTCACTCCTAACACTATAGGGTGTTTGTATTTGTAATGAGAATTCCTTGTGGAACCTGTCTGTGTGGTTAAACGGGTTGTGACTTTTAGACAGTTGAGGAAGAAGACTCACTTCCTGAACACAGCTGTGGGGATTATGTCAGACGTCACATGGATACAGGCGAGTCCTCACACTCGCCCCATGACTGTTGGGTTTAACTGTTCGACTTCAAAATAGTTCCAATAGTTTTAGAAAGGAACTACATACTGGGCAAAAATCCTAAGGGAAGCGGCATTCCTTTATTCATTCTTGGTAGTATTTTAGAGCTAGTGCCTCAGAGCTTTTTACTTGCTCATCTGTGAAATGTGAAATTTATTTTCTCTCCTTTGTCAACAGGGCCTTTTTTCTTTACATTGCTCAATGCTTTGGTCATGTATTGTTGACATTACGTTCCGGGTTGCGTTTGGCACCCTCTCATTTACATTCTTAAAATAATCTACGGCCCTGAGGAGGGTATAGGTCTGAGAAGTGTCCGGTCTCTCAAGGCCCTTGCTGTAGAAAACTGCTATAAAAACACTCCCATCAGTCTGTCAGTCTGCCCAATGTCCTGAGGCGAACTCACTACCAATCTCCCCCTGGCCTTCTCTCTCCTCCTCAGCCTCTTTGCCTTACTCAGGAGCTACTTCCTGGCTTTACACTCTGCAGTGCAAAGAGGAGGAGGAGAAGGGCGGGGGCAGAATAAATGTTTTTTTTATCTTTTGTCTGGAACTAGAGACAGTTGCAACAATGAATATGCAGGTCAAGCAGAAGTAACACCCTCTCGTTTCTCCCAACCACTCCCTCCGTCCTACACGACCTCATTGGACAATCCGGTGTTAACGGACATGGCTGTCTCTCTGTACAGTGCACCCCCCTGTCATGCCCTCCCTCCCCCAATGCACCTGGGACACCCACCGGTGACCGTGAACCAGCATGCAGAACATCCTAGAAGGAAAACAACCTCACACAACCCCCACACCTACCATTCCTGTCTGACCATTTATCTGGAGAAGAAAATATCTAACGTAACATCTGTCTATACTATAAAGACTTTATAGGCGATGTATGTCTGTTGTTGTACGCTGTGCAGTTCTGTCACAGTGGTACCCTAGGCTAACTAAACTGTATTGAATACTATGATTGTGTTTGTTTATGAAAGAGCTCACTCTGTATAAGTTAATCCAATGTAATCTGTTGTTGCCACAATGGCAGTGTAAGGTTTGTTATCTGGCTATATAACCCTCAGTGGTCTAACAGTCCTAGCCTGTGGTGAATCCCCTAAAAAGCTGGTCTCAGGTAGGGTCACTGCTTGTGTCTAGCCTGCTTGCTGTTTTTGCCTCTTTCAAGTATATTATTTTCAGAGAGAGCACAATTGTTCACTGTTCACATAGTAATATTGATTTAGTCTGTTTCCACCATGTTCTAATTATTCGGAAAGATGGATGACTATCGAACAATCACGTTATTTTTAGTTGGAAGTGCAACGTTCGCAGTTTTTTATTATTGTAAAACAAAGAAAGGAAGAGGAAAGTTTTGTTTAATTGAGGGTGTAGAGACTGAATGTAACCCTTAGTTTCATATAAATGAGGACCATTGTTCTTTGTAGATTTCGGTACAAATAAGCTTTTTATAAGCTGCTGTAAACAACTGCCAGTGTTTCGGTAACTCAGACCAGTCCGGTCAATTGCTTTTGTCACCCCTTCCACTGCATGTCCAGTGTTTGGGATTCTGTTTTAGATGCCAGTAAGTGACCCATTGTGTTTTAGTTCCACACATTCAACTCAGCTTATCTTAGCAACACACAGGGATTTCATCGGTCCTAGGTTCAGTGAAACGTTCGTGGTAGATTACAGTGATAGAAACATGCCATCACAAATTCATTGCGTCCTGGGCTTTAAGTTAGACCTTATCTTGTTCTAAGAATCAAAATCAGAAATCCTTTATTCGTTCCACAGCGGAGAAATTGACATAGTTGCATCAAAAAAAAGTGGACAGTGCAGATAAAAGGTGAAATAAACATACAATAAAAGAGACAAACACACATATTAAACTCACATCAAATAAGTGCACAGTAAGGCTTTGTTTTGTATTCTCACTTGAATGCAGGGAACTGCAATTTTAAATCCACTCAATATAAAAATACAAATAGAATTTATATTTACAACAATAACCCATCAGAGCCTTTTTTTAAGTCATTTGATTTATGTTGGAGGGGACTTGCCGTCTACTGTCCTAGATAAAATTAATCTCTTTTGCTCCTTTGCTCCTCTCGAGCAACCATCTTCCATTTAATGAAAAGGCCTTTGTTAGTGGGTAAACACACCCAGCTGTGCTTTTTATCCGTTGATACCGACAGCATCTTCTCTGTTGATTCAGTCACTTATTGACCCTATCGCATCACAGTGACCAACAATATACAAAGCCCCCCAAAATATTTGCCTGAATAGGATCTTTTAGGCTGTGAACTGATTATTAGAATTTATTATGACCTAAAAGGTATTATTTTTGATTTTATTTATATAGTGGTAAGGTGAGACTCTTCTCCAGCAGCGGCCTGTTTAAATAGAGAATATATAAATGACAACTAAATATTAATACATGAAAGGAGGTAACTGTGACCTATAAAACGTTTGTGTAACGTTATCTCCCTTTCAGGTCACGGAGGTGTGCGGGGCGAAAAGGCTGGGCTACTTTGGCACGGCCCAGTTCTACGTGGCCCTGAAGCTGCTGGCCGCTGCCCAGTCTGGCCTGCCCGTCCACCCAGAGAACCTCCAGGCCGGTAAATCACACAGCGTTAACGCCATCAGGGCGCCTGACGGGAGCAAACCGGGGATCATGGGGCTTATGCTAATGTGGTTGGATTTGGCTTAATCTGGGTGAGCGAGGTCGCATGGAAGGGATTAAGAAACAAGTCAGCACTTAGATGTGTGTGCTGGTTATAGGTTCTCAATTGTGTGTGTGTTTTCCGGCCATCGATCGGCTAAGTTATAGCAACAAAATCATGTTGTAATTGTGCATCCATGAAAGAGCAGGATCTATTGAGGGATGGTGCTTGCCCGGGCTCTACCTGTTAACGCAGCACAGCTATTCCGTACTAGCAAAGGGAACCAGCACTACTGAGTTCAGTTTCCAAGATTCACAAAAAGTCTGAGGTGCAGTGGTCATGTGACACGACAAGATAAACAACATTCCAGATAGGGGGACGCGATAAGGATTAAATCCCAATGCATGACCATGTCAGACACGTTCGTACCGAGTGGGGACACTAGTTAGATAACATTGCAAGAATGTTATTTTACGGCTTGAGAAATGAGCGAGACGTGAGGAGTGATAACAGATCAAGTCTGGTCCTCCATCAATTCTCTTGTCTTCCTACGTAACGAACCGTCACCTTTCCTCCTAGATCTACCTCTACCCAGATTCATTGGGATAAAGAGTGAGTCAGAGCAGTGGTACTTCCCCGGCGCTCAAGGTGCGGACGCTCAGGACCCGTCACCAGTGTCCGTTCCCCGCGTCACAGCCGACAGGGGTGCCTTCAGCAGACACTCCGAGGGGAGCAGGGAGAAAAAGGTGACCTTCCTCTGCATCTAAGTATTCAATTCAAATTATTCATGATTATTGTTCATTATATTCACACAGTACTCATTAAAGGCCTGCTCCTTAGTCAATGTATACATATTATGTGTCTATTGTAAAATAGACATATGCATAGTGTGAACAAATTTTAGTACAGGAACAGCCTTATCTTTGACCGATGCTGCTTAACAAGATGATCTGGAATTGTATGCGCTACTAAAAATACCTACATCTGCTTGTGAGTTTAGTGTGTGGTTTTTTATTTGTTTGGATAGGAAACATGGTCTCCCCCTCGATCCCCCTGTGCCTCTCCGCCACGCTCCCCATCTACCTATCGCTGCTACCCTCACGTAATACAGAGGAATGGGACGGACTCACAGACCGGTAAGGCCTATGCTAATCACCTCCACACATTCTGCATATATTCAGTTAAGGATATACGCCTGAAAGAAAATCCCATTTGGAAAGACTATTTCGCGTTGTTTTTGTTGTTGTCCTGCACAGCTAGCAGAAGCATGCTTCTCTGTGAAATAAACCTAGATTTTGAATGTTGGTAAATAAATAACAGTCCACTGAATTCTCGGTTTTACTGAGTCAGCTGCTCTGTTACTAAGCAACCTCTTTCTATATCTATGCCGCTAATTTGTGGCCTTGGCCTGCCAAACCCTTGTTTTCACAAGGAAATTAAAAGGCTGTCCCAGACAGATTAAAACCCCATTAATAATGGTGTCTTATGGAAGGACATGTACTTGCATATTGTGGAAACTTGTTTCATTTACAACATCTTTTAACTCTACAATGAAGATGAGATGCATAGCCTCATAAGCCTTTTAAGTGTATTTATCCAATATGTCCTGTTCTTCGCTGTGTTTTTGAGTGTGTTTTTTTTGTATGGCAGATTCGAAACCCAAGCCCAAGATATTTGTTAACCCGTATTTACCCACTCATTGAAGTGAGGGAGTGTTAAATGTGTAAATGTTATTTAAAATGGCACTGAGGCTTAACTTCAGAATACAAAAAGTATGCACAGTATTTTAAACTATAATCTCCTTCTTCACCATCATGCTTGGTAATTCTGTATACTGAGCCAATATTCCACAATTGCTTTTTTTTATAATGTTTTGTTTACGCTGCATCTCAACAATATGTAAGTGGCTTTAGCGCTGCCCCTGTTTGGTTTAAACACTAAGCGTTCTTTATTGATTGTCACAGAAGCTCTGGGACTGCAGCGTCAAGCCCTGAATAATTCAAATGCCTTGTCCCCGATAAACTAGGGGTGAATTTCAATTAACAAAACCAATGTAGTTCTTGTCAACACTTATCAGTCTCATACATCAACATGTAAATAATCACTCTGGCTCTATTATTGCTCTCTTGTTACTTTTTACTTCCTTGTTTCATATATATATATGTAATATATATATACACACACACAGTGCAAGCACATTTGTTTTTTCTCAATGATTTTTTCTTATGTCGAATGTGTGAAGTGCTTTATTTTCGCTCCAGTATTTATTTTATTATTATTTACCAGACTGATCCAACACAACATTGCGCATGGCATTTGCACTATTTCCGTATCCACTGATTTATTGTTTACTCTTATCATTACTGACTTAAACTTTTACTATTACTGTAAAATGATGGACTTTTAGTGGATTTTGTATGGATTTTATTTTATTATTCTCAGTATTAGTTGCACTTGGCAGAATTGGCAAGAATACAAAGAATGAGACAAATCGATTTTGGAACGACTGGACTGTGAATGTTGGAATGCCCCGGAGTTTACCCCGTCCACTTTTTCTGGTACTTTCTCCTCAGTCTATGGGGGTAGGCAGTGTGTTAGGCTGGAGCAGCATTCTTCCCCCTGTCACTATGGGACTAAACCCTCTCTGGAACCCCCCGCCATCACCTCGGTGAGCCTAATTTACTGGACAGTCCCACCCTCTACTTTAATGAGCAAATGCTTTATTCAAATTCTTTATGCTTTTAAAACTACATGTATATAAAATGTTCTGCAGAGGTTCAGCATTGAAATGATTGTGCCAGTGGTTTCACACCTTTCTTCAATTTGTTTAGGATTTTACAGTTTGTAAACGATTGTTTCCCCTCCTATTGCTGTAACTTTATAACACAGGATGTGTGTCCTGTTTCCAGGTGCCCTCTGTAGAGAAATTGGCAGAGCAAGGTGCAGTGGAACCCTCTGATGACCCCTGGAGGATCACAGAGGAACAGCGGGAGTACTACACAAACCAGTTCAGAACCCTGCAGCCCGATTTAGGGGCCCTCATCCTGGGTAGGGGTGTTATAGAGGATAGGTTGATCAAAGCCATTTTCTTATGAAGTCTACATGTTGTGGTTAACTAAAGGTTTTAAAACGCATTGGAGGAGTGCTATTAGTGTCATCCTTGCCGTTGCCAACAGGGTAAATCTGTATTCCATGTTCTAATGATATATTTAAGTCTGTGTTCTGACAAGAAAAAAACGGGCACTCCCAAATACCATACATTTGAATGTATTAACCTTTTATCATTGTGTGAGCAAGTTGTAATTATGCACAGCGCTTGT
Organism: Galaxias rostratus; assembly: GCA_036024795.1. Taxonomy (NCBI): domain Eukaryota; kingdom Metazoa; phylum Chordata; class Actinopteri; order Galaxiiformes; family Galaxiidae; genus Galaxias; species Galaxias rostratus. The sequence goes on along the minus strand of JAVQJS010027733.1, from coordinate 2,820 downwards.
TTATTGGTCTATAATTATTTCCTATTTTCTAGGAACCATTGCCAAGAACTTCTTCACAAAATCGAAGCTTCCCATTCCAGAACTGTCCCATATTTGGTGAGTTCCGCCTTGAGAGTGAGAGAGACAGCACCCTCACCATATCCAGTCACTATAGCCGTCGTCTCTGTTTGTCTTCCTCAAATATTGGCTTGAAATAATAAGGCTGCCCAAACAATAAGCCCATTTTGAAATATGACGTTTGTCTTGAGGTATTTTGTTTACCTTAAGAATGTTGTAATATGAACATGAGGGTTTGTAGAATGCTTTTTAGTTTTCGTTTTTCCACACTACTGGGTGTTTATTTTGACAGGGTTTCATTATTGGGTGAATCGGCCTCACCTAATCAACCTGTCCAGGGTGTACCCCGCCTCTCGCCCTATGTCGGCTGGAATACGCTCCAGTGACCCTGCATAGGATAAGCGGTATAGCTAATGGATGGATGGATGGCCTCACCTAATCGATGTGGTTTTGTTTGTCTTTTAAAGGGAACTGAGTGATGTGGACCGAGACGGAGCTCTTACGTTCGCTGAGTTTTGCACCGCCTTTCATTTGATTGTAGCGCGAAAGAATGGCTACCCTCTCCCTGAGTCGTTGCCCCCGACTCTTAGGCCAGGATACATGGAGGAGGGAGAGGAGGACATACCAGATACTCCTGAGGTGAGGGAGAGTGTGGTGTCATCCTCACTGGGAACCTCTCAGTTGATCTCTGGGCGTTGTAGTCTGTGTTGTTGCTGCTGTTGGTCAAGCTAGATTGAGGCACTGTATCAACGTTATCTGTTTAATGGATAAAAATGGAAAAGCATATTACAAATAATGCATTACTTCTGTGTCTTTGTTATGTGAATTAACACATTATTTGGTATGAATTTAATATCTTTAAACTGGATGGGTAGAATCTGGTTTCCTCCTTAATTTTCTTTAAATGATGTTTTCACAGAGCACAGAACCACTCATCGTCTTTGAAGATACTGAATCCACGTCCCTTCACTTGGTAAACTGAAACTCCAATACAGACCATTGTCCACCGGAAAGTCCAGTTTCAATGGACGGTTCTCTGAAGTGAAGATAGAGGGCGCAAGCGCGCTTCGCTGCTTTGTTAAACAATTATCTAACCGTGAACCACCATGTAATATAGAGGACATTTTTTTAAAATTATTTCCATCTCTGTAGATGAATGTTCCTCATCCTTTCCTGTCTCCATTTCAGGATAAGGGTACGCTGGAGATTCATCCGCCCAGTCTGGGCATGACCACATCAAAGCAGGGTTTAAAAGAGGATGCCCACAACCAAGGTAAGAGGAGCTCCCGCGCCAAACCGATCATCTACAGCGCTCCCTCAGTGCCATCCACAAACAGACAGACCGAGAATCCTCTCTCTCATCAATCTATAAATCATTAACAAATATATATATCATTTTATTATAAATCTCCTGTTCAAACCAAAAATAATACACTGTTTGTTTTTTTTCTTAAAAGGACTCCTGAATATTGAATGAGTTGGGGTTGTGTGTAAGGGAAGAAAACCGCAAAGTAATTTATTTTATTCCTGTATTAATGTGTCTACAGCATTTAGTCCCATGAAAGGTACTGAAATAAGCAAAGAGTCACCCTCTGAAGTGAAACTCGCTCTACAAGTTGGCACATTCCGAGGGAGGCCAGGTGATACTGAAATCGCTGTCACACACACACACACACACACACACACACACGTACGTACGTGTGACCAAGTCAGTGTTGCACATCCACATATTGTCTTATGGCTGTTAGACTTTACCACAGCATCTAAAGTAAATATATATATATATATATATATATATATATATATATATATATATATATCCCACAGATATTAGATTTGTTTAAGTTAGTGTAGTAGATAATGTTATATTCTGTTGCACAAAGTTAGTATACTATAATATTTCATAGCCCCACATTCCATAACGGTCCCATTGCATTGTATATCTTGTTTTGCAAGGAAGTAGCTGTTTCTCATTTCCTCATAACTCAGATGAGGCCAGCAGTATTATGATGTTCTGCCCTTTGTTCATTAAGTTTATGATTCGTCACAGAGCCTCCTCACGAGCTGGACCCTCATATGAAATCCAAAACAAGGCCGAGGTAAAACCGACTGAACCGTGGTTTCAGCACGTTAGATGACCCTCTAGTGCAAATATATCCACTTTTGAATTGAAACAATTGAAACCATAGCGACGTTAGCAAACTCTACGGCACTAAACGTTTTCCATTTGCGTTTGTGTCTTTGTGTGACCTCCAGGTCTTACTCCAGCACCTCTATCGATGAAGCCATGAAGAAGTCGGAGGAGCCCCCGACCCCTCCACCACGACCCCAGAAAAGCCACTCCAGGGCCTCTTCTCTGGACCTCAACAAGCTCCTTCAGCAAGGGGCCCAGGGTAAGGCAGCCGCAGCACCTAGTCGAAAATCAGCTCCAACCACATTCTCCTCAAACGTGGGATGCCGCCCTCATCCTCTTCTGCTGTTGTGAAACGAGTATATGAAAAACATACATACATTATGAATGTAAAATCAGGGAGTGTAGAGATGGTTGTGTCCCCTCTAGACTGGCTCTGAGAGAGTGAATGGTGTCCTTGTTTCTTGGAGCAGGAGTGAAGAGTGGATGGCTGCCGATCCCACCTGCCCTTCCTCCAAGACCGTCAACCACACAGGTAGGCTCAACTCCACGTGTGCTTGTTCTATTCTATTCTGTTCTCTCTCTCTCTCTCTCTCTCTCTCTCTCTCTCTCTCTCTCTCTCTCTCTCTCTC
>JAVQJS010027729.1:0-10221 GCA_036024795.1 Galaxias rostratus | reverse complement strand
CCACTGTCGCTTATAGCTTACTCACTAGGGGTAGATAGGTAGGGATAAATCTTTTATGTCCATAAAATCCATATTTCTGTAAAGCTGCTTTGTGACAAATTGTTTTTGTAAAAAGCGCTATATAAATAAAATTGAATTGAATTGAACTGAATTTGAAAAGTTTTGTCTGGAAAAAAAAAATTGTGCTAAGTCCAAGCATTCTGTAAAATGTGAGAAGATATTTATCTTTGAAGACTGACTTGTCTGGCATCCACTGCGCTGTACATGATGTCCATCCAGCCTTTGAACGTAGCCTTCATAGATAGGAAGAGAGAAAAATAAGATAATAAATCTTAGGATGGACATCAAAATAAGCCAAACATAGAAGCTAAAATACAACCATTACTGTGTTCTAAGAACACAATACATTTCTATGTTAAATTTATACAGGTTTTTGTAAGGTTAATTTTAAAGCAGATTCTTTTTTTAAATTAAATAATCATCACACCCCCTAATACAGAAACCTGTGTTATAAACAACTGTGCCACTGAATGCAGCAACGGTTAGGGTTAGTTATAATTAGGGTTAGGGTTAGTTATAATTAGGATTAGGGTTGGTTATGATTAAGGTTAGTTATGATTAGGGTGAGGGTTAGTTAGGGTTAGGGTTAGTTATAAAGTAGGATAAGGCCCTAGGGGGTTTGAACTTACTACTTGCAGCAGGGCGAGATACCCCATTCCAACGCTGTCGTAGTTGACTTTGGGGTTCACCCAGCGGATCTCTGGGAAGTGCTCTATCAGCATGAAACACTCGCTCTTATTGTTGGCGATGTCGACGGTGAGAACCTCGTTGCTGGTGGTGTTAAGGCAGTAATAGAACTTCCCGGCAAACAGGTTGACCCCCATGATGCTGAAGATGAGCCAGAAGATCAGACACACCAGCAGCACGTTGAAGATGGACGGGATGGCTCCTACAAGGGCATTGACCACTACCTGGCAGAGAATGTTAGGATTACCACAATCGATTACTTAGCTCTTGTCCTCCCTGCCCCTGCTAAAGTACTCTCTATTGAATCTGTCCTCCCTGCCCCTGCTAAAATACTCTCTACTGAACCTGTCCTCCCTCCCCCTGCTAAAATACTATATATTTTAACTATGGGAGAGGTGCTAGGATTAGGATTATGACCTATGACCTATGTAACCCTAACCCTAACCCTATGTAACAGTAGTTATGGGAGAGGTGCTAGGGCTAGGATTATGGCAGACAGACTCACCCTCATGCCTTCAAAGCGGGACAGGGCCCTGAGGGGCCGCAGAGCTCTCAAGGTCCTCAGAGATTTGATGGCTCCCAGCTCAGAATAGCCCAGGATGTTAGCTGTCAGACTGATCAACGACACCTACCAGAGACCATCACCATAGGAAAAGAGGACGTTTAACTAGATGAAAACATCTCAAAGCTAGACTGTTGGTGTTCTAAACAAAACTATAGAGAATGTAAATATTTGAATGGGGTTAGTGTGTAACTTTGGTAACAACTCTCACATCTACAATGAGGAAGTCCAGCCAGCACCAGGCATTGGTGAAGTAGGTCTGGAAGCCGTAAGCCACCCACTTCATCAGCATCTCAACGATGAAGATGTAGGTGAACACTTGATCAGCGTACTCCAGAGCGATCTTTATCACACGGCGCTGTTCCAGGTAGATGTCCTCGAACGCCTGTGGGCAGACATGGGTCAAAGGTTAGGTTAAGTTAGGCCTTCAAAGGTTAAGAGGTCTGTAGTAGTTAGAGGGGTCAAAGGTTAGGTTAAGTTAGGCCGGTAGTGTTCAGGGATTTCAAAGGTTAAGAGGTTTGTAGTAGTTAGAGGGGTCAAAGGTTGCGTTAGGTTAGGTTAGGTGTTCAGGGATTTCAAAGGTTAAGAGGTCAGTAGTAGTGAGAGGGGTGAAAGGTCGGAAGTATGTCAGTGGTGTTGCAAGGGAAGCACAGCTACTTCATTCAAGTTATTGTTACGCCTAAAATAAGTAAGTATACCATATATATAGATAGATAGAGAGAGACAGACAGACAAATAAATAAATAGTGGGTTTCCCCGGGTACCCCGGTCGTCTCCCATTGTCCAAAAACATGCAGGTTGATTGAAGACTCTAAATTTCCTTTGGTGTGAATGTGTCAGTTATTTTACATAGCCTAATGGTTAGGGTGAATGTGTTATTCTAGGCTGTAGTGATTTGTTCTAGTCACTAGAGGGAGACATAGCCTAATGGTTAAGGTTAATGTGTTATTCTAGGCAGTAGTGCTTCGTTTTAGTCACTAGAGGGAGACATAGCCTGAGTGATTCTTACTGACCACCAGGATGACTGCTGACAGCGTAAGAAGGTCATGTCTCTCACCAAAGCACCACTGCTGAGCAGAATCATGAAGATGATGAAAGTCTCAAAGTAGTTGTGTTCCACAATACTGAAGCATGTCTTCCTGAAAGTCCACCAGATCTTTCCTTTGCCTTTACTGGTGTCCACATTCACAAAGGGACACCTTCTGATGCAGTCTGTCAGAACGAACCATAGGTTAAGGGTCAGGGTTAGGGTCAGGGTCAGAGAGAGGTGGAGATGATGCAAGCGTACCGGGGCTGTAACAGTCTTCTGGAGAGTTGGTGTCCTGCTCTTTCTCCTGCTCCTCTTCCTCCACCACAGGAGAGTTGTCCAGGGTGCTGCACACAGAGGACTGGTCGTCCATGACAACCGCCTGAAATAGCATACACACATTACACTGTCACAGTATGAAATCAATTACACAACATCACATTAGTACAGTATGAGATATATTATCCAACATTACATTATTAATCACAGTGTGAAATAACAGGCATAACATTACAGTAGGACAGTGTGAAATAACACACACACACAGTCTGAATTAACACACACAGTCTGATGTAACACACACAGTCTCAAATAACACACACACACACAGTCTGAATTAACACACACAGTCTGAAATAATGTACATACACAGTCTGCACTAACACACACACACACATTCTGATATAACACACACATACAGTCTGAAATAACATGCACACAGTCTGAGATATTGAACACGCAATCCTCACCTCAGAGTCTGGCTTTGTCCCTTTCTTCTTTAAACTGTCCTCGTCATCCTCGTCATCCTCCTCATCGTCAGACTCTCCTCCAGCCATCGGAACCTCCAGCTGCCCGTCCACCTGCACTTTGACATCGAGCTTATCTGGGTTCATAGGGGTCAAAGGTAAGCCCCCCTTTTCTCCCTCCGACTCTCCTGTAAAAGAACATCCACACAGGTCAGTGGGGACACGCTCCTCATCGTGCCTCCAGCACCTGCTGCTAAATGGGTTTGGGTAAAGCCACAGCCTGACACTACACAACAGCAAGATCCATAGAAAACACCAGCATGAGAAATAAAGCATTCATCTTTAGGATCAGCTTAGGCTTAGTACCTGATCGGGTTTATTAGATGTGCCCACCTAGACCTCCCAGTAACTTCTAGCTAGGTTATGTGTTTGTGGGGTAATAAGAGCACTTGATATGTGACCCCAGACCTCCCGGGTGGTCCTGTCCACCAGGCTTCCCGCCCAGCAGTGCCCGCAGGCGGGAGAGGAGAGCAGCCTTCAGCCAGTCTATCCCCCAGCTGATCCTGGCCACTGCAATCTGGAGGTTATTCATCTCCCCGTCCTCATCTGGCGCCGCCAGGTTGTCCCCGCTGAACGAACTCAACAACAGCGCCAGGAAGAGGTTTAGCACCTACACACACACACACACACACACACACACACACACACACACATTAAGTTGACTAATCTTAGTTAACTAACCTGGGTTAACTAACACTCACATAGTTAACAAACCTTAACAAAGTTGACTAACCTGAGTTAACAAACCAGGGTTAACTAAACTGGGTTAACTAACCAGAGTTAACTAGCTAACCTGGGTTAACTAACCCTGACATAGTTAACAAACCCTAACAAAGTTGACTAACCTGAGTTAACTAACCAGGGTTAACTAACCTGGGTTAACTAACCAGAGTTAACTATCTAACCTGGGTTAACTAACCCTAACATAGTTAACAAACCCTAACAAAGTTGACTAACCTGAGTTAACTAACCAGGGTTAACTAACCTGGGTTAACTAACCCTACCAGTGAGCAGAGCAGACGTACCACCAGGTTGCCTATGACCATGACCATCATGAAGACAATCAGGCACATGGTCTGGCCCGCCACCTCCATGCAGTCCCACATGGTCTCGATCCACTCTCCACACAGCACCCTGAAGATGATCAGGAAAGCATGGAAGAAGTCGTGCATGTGCCAGCGGGGCAGCTCGCAGTCCAGGGAGATCTTACACACACAGTCCTTGTAGCTCTTCCCAAACAGCTGCATGCCCACCACGGCGAAGATGAAGACGATGATGGCCAGGACCAGGGTCAGGTTGCCAAGGGCGCCCACTGAGTTACCGATGATCTTGATCAGCATGTTGAGGGTTGGCCATGACTTAGCCAGCTTAAACACACGCATCTATGCAAAGGTCAAAGGGTGAGGTCAACACCAATAGACACCAGAGGGGCATAGGTCAACACCAATAGAGAAGGGATAGGGTCTTAGGTCAACACCAACAGACAGGGGCGAGGGTCATAGGTCAACACCAATAGACAGGGAGAGGGTCATAGTGAACACTAATATTTGGGGTCAGCTTTGGTGTTTGAGTGTCTGATATTTCTAGCATGCTACATCACCACATAAATACACATACAACACCAGCAGGCAGCAAAAGCTGATAACCCTAACCCTAACCCAAACAACACCAGCAGGCAGCAATAGCAGATGACACTACACCACGCGTTTTCATCACTAAACATTACATTAATAAACTTAATCTGTCCTTTCTTGATACTCTCAAAAGTGAAAGTGTTTTTATTTGTCAAGTTGAGTTAAGTGCACAGTATAACACAAGGTCATTCTGAGCAAAAAAAAATCTTATGACATGGCAGGAAGCAATTACGCAGAAGTTATAAGTAGATAGAAAAAATAACTAAAATATATGTAACACATGCAGATTAGGAATATGGACAGTGAGAATTGAAGTACTAAATAGGAGATAACATTACAGAAGGTGCTAACAATACAGACTTGTCCCGTCCATCTCGTAAAAATTATCCTTTACAGTACATCTCCCCCCTATCAGATCAGCTGGCCTTGTTTCATCTGATGCCTAACCCTAACATTAACCCTAACCCTAACCCCTATCAGATCAGCTGCCCTTGCCTCGTCTTACTGGAGTAGGCCCTGGTGCGTGCCAGCCGTTTCGCTTAACGGATTTGTCATGTTCTGCTGTAAAACGGGAACTCGGTGTGACAATGAGCAGTGCTTTTGTTACAAAACGTGTTTCTAAGGTTTAGAATGTGCAGTGGCTGTGTTTAGATAAAATGTAAGACAGTCAGTCCGTCTTTCTTAGCGCATGCCGTTTGTCAGTTTTCGACCCCTGCTGTCATTCTGAGAGGAGCTGGATTCCTGCCACTCTAACATGCATTCCTAACACATTAACAGCTTAGAGTGTTATCCCTGCATGCACCACCAGAGGGCGACATGTCAAAGGGTTCTGGTAGGGATAGAGTTAGGCCTGTATATTAATCTAAAGGCATTATTGTAAACAGCATGATCTAACAGCAGTCTGATGTGTGTGTTTGAAGACAACAAAGGAGTCCAGACTCCATCATTTTCCAGTTTCTAGAACCGCTTGTTCCATTTGACGAAGGAGGAATGGTTCGTTGTAGTTCAAAGCATTATCAGTGGGTTATCCATGCATGGGTTATTTAACGCATTCCAAGGTCTAGTGGCCACAATAATGACTCATTTGTTACTTGACATGCCTATGTCTGCTGACACAGATAACGAAGGCTCTGACTGTCTGTGGCAGCTCTAATGTTAGGGCACAGGTTAGTGTCAAACAACACAACTGACCAATCGGAAGGAGCGCAACACCGAGAGGCCCTGGACGTCAGCCAATCCCAGCTCCACGAGGCTCATGGTGACGATGATGCTGTCGAATATGTTCCATCCAACCTGCAGAGTGACAGGACAGTCACACAGAATCCCGCCCTCCACCTCTCCTTCTATCAATCTATTCTCTCCCTTTATTCACATAGGAGCCTTTACCCTGCCTTTCACCTGGAAGTAGTAGAATGTGACTCTGACCTGGAAGTAGTAGAATGTGACCCTGACCTGGAAGTAATGGAATGTGACCCTGACCTGGAAGTAGCAGTATGAGATCCTGACCTGGAAGTAGTAGAATGTGACCCTGACCTGGAAGTAGTAGTATGGGTCCATAGCCAGCAGCTTCAGCACCATTTCTGCTGTGAAGATCCCTGTGAAGACCTGCAGAAGGTCAGAGGTTACACATGCCCACCAGAGGTAACAAGTGACTGTAACTAAATGCTCATGTCCAGTAACCACCACACCACTGGTTCCAACCAGTTTCTCCACAGTCAGCACTTGGTCAAAGCCGGGGGAAATCCCCACTGTAAGAACGTACCAGGTTCCCAATGGAGAGCACCTCTTCAAACTCGGCCGTCATGGGGTAGTGCTCCATGGCCATGAACATGGTGTTGAGGACGATGCAGATGGTGATGCCCAGGTCCACAAAGGGATCCATCACCACCCGGTACATCCAGGTCTTCAGCCACACCCAGCCAGGGCAGCAGTTCCACTTCAGGAACACATCAGCAAAGCGGTACCAACATGGAGGACAGGCCTGCTGGTTCTCAAACTCTGGACAAACAGACAAACAGTACAGCCAACCTTAGACTAGGATTATTTCAAACAGACACAAACTCTTATAACTCTTTTCTAGCTTGGGTCTGCACCAAAGTCAACTAACTGACCATAACTCTAACCCAACTCCAGTCTAATATAGAATCTACTTTCAGATTGTTTGGTGATAAAGTCTAATCGAGAATGTTCAGATTTTAGTACTGCCTACCTTCCACCGCATTGGCTTTCGATAGTAAAGTATTTCCTACCTTCCACTGCATTGGCTGTCGTTCGTAAAGTCCCGCCTACCTTCCACTGCATTGGCTGTCGTTCGTAAAGTCCCGCCTACCTTCCATTGCATTGGCTGTCGTTCGTAAAGTCCCGCCTACCTTCCATTGCATTGGCTGGGGTTGAGACCCCGTCTTGATTGGCTGTGCTGGCTCTCTGTATTGCTGCTGCATTCTGAAACAGGTTTAACACTTTTAGGTAGTAGTTCTGGATGTAACATTGAGAAAGGTTGCTCACGGCCACACACCCCTGTATTTTTGGCCATGTATGAATCCTAAATGCAAGTGATTGCATAAAGGCTAATTGTTAAATGCATGAAAGTTGGGCATTTATACAAATCTGTCAAGTCTGTCCGTGCATGCTTGTGTGCGTGTGTGTGAGTGTGCTTTTCATCAAGGTCTAGGTGTCAGTTTGGTTTCATAGGAGAGGAGAAGTGCAGTATGTGTATCTACTTGGTAATTATGAATAATGTCGCCCCCTGGCTTAACCTGTTCCATCACTTCCTCCTTCACTGTGTTACGGTTAGGGTTAGGGTTGGGGTAATGGTGAGCTATGGTCGGCCTTAGAGACAGGGTGGTTACCTCTCTCTCCTTCATCACTTCCAAGATCATGGCATACTCTTCCTCCTTCTCCTTCGCCTCAGCGATGCTGGACGCGTTCTGCTCAGCGTACGCCATGGCAACCACGGCCAGGATCAGATTGATGAGGTAGAAGGAGCCGAGGAAGATGATGACCACGAAGAAGATCATGTAGGTTTTCCCCGCAGTACGCAGCGTCTGCACACACAGATACACGAGGACACACAAACACACACACACACACACACGGACACACGCACACACACACACACACACAGACACATGCACACACACACAGACACACACACACACACGGACTCATGCACGCACACACACACACACACACACACACACAGATACACGGACACACACACACACACACACACACAGATACACGGACAAACACACACACACACACAGATACACGGACACACACACAGACACAGACACACAGATACACGGGGACACACACACGTGTATAAGGATGGAGAAAGGAGACTTCCAGTATAACCAGTGTATATTACCAGCTGGAATAAGTCCTCCCAGTATAACCAGTGTATATTACCAGCTGGAAGAGGTTGTCCCAGTATAACCAGTGGATATTACCAGCTGGAAGAGGTTGTCCCAGTATAACCAGTGGATATTACCAGCTGGAAGAGGTTGTCCCAGTATAACCAGTGGGTATTACCAGCTGGAAGAGGTTGTCCCAGTATAACCAGTGGGTATTACCAGCTGGAAGAGGTTTTCCCAGAAGTCCTGGGTCATGAGTCTGAAGAGGGCTAGGAAGGCCCAGCCAAAGGAGTCATAGCTGGTGTAGCCATAGTTGGGGTTCTCCCCCGCCTTGAGGCAGGTGTAGCCCTCTGGACAGCGTCTGAGCGGGATGGCGACACACACTGTTAACATCTAGACTGACCCCCTGTCTCTTCCTATCGGGTGTAACAGCAGGTAACAACAGAATATGTAGAGAGTAAATCAACAGAACTGAAAAGGAAAGGACAAAAACTAGTGCAATCAGATAGATATCTGTTTGTTAACCGTCCTGTCAGTCTTTACTACCATCTGGAAGCATAGGAATGTGCTTTGAGGAGTTATTTAGCTAATTATGATTCAAGTTTATTATTGGAGAAAACCTAGAGACTACAAACACATCTATCAGCCGACTACTTGTACTGTCTGTTGATTGGGGGCAGTCCAAGTCAATGCTTTCTATCTTTCAAAAATATGGGTTCACTCTCCATCTCTGACTGATCTGTGTGCAATACAGTGCAGTCGTGGTATCACACAGACTGGATATAGCATACATAAACGTGTGTGTGTGTGTGCGTGCGTGTGTCCGTGTGTGTGCGTGCGTGTGTCCGTGTGTGTGTGTGTGTGTGTGTGTGTGCATGTGTCTGTGTGTGGTCTATTCCTATATCATACAGGAATGGGGGCTGGTCAGTGATTGTACTATCTTAGTGGTCTATAGATGCAGGAAAGTAGTGTCAAAGTAAGGATGACCTCTGCCCTTTGACCTACCCAGCATCCGAACTGTTGCCACACACCAGGGCATCAAGCTGGTCAGGCAGGAAGTAGTAGTTTTCTGGAGAGCCACACACACACACACACATACACCACACACACACACACACACAGACACACACACAAACCACACACACACACACACACACACACACACACGGACGTACCCCAACACATATACAAACATACACACCAACACTTACATACAATCCCCCACACACATATTCCAACACACACACACACAGAGCGTTGAAACAGTTAATAATAAAAATGTGAGGGACTACAGTGTCAAACTGAAGCTTTAGGAGCTGAGAATGAACATGACATAACCCGAACCCTGACCCTGACCCTGACCTTCCTGTAGCCAGAGGGCTTCATTCATAAATGTTACACACACAGAGAAGAAAGATTAAGACGATTTCCATGCAAACCAAGGGATTTATAAAAACTTAATTGCTGTGAAAACGTTGGGTCCTCCATGGAGGATGTCCTCCTCCACAGTACAAAACCAGACAAAATGTCTGCGATCTTTCTGTGTTGAAGGGATGTAGCCTAATCCTGGTTTAGCTGCTGAGCTAAGCCTAGCAACAACGAGGCCTAAGTGAGGAGGAAAGGGAGCCCCACCGATGTCATTGATGTAGGCTTGATAGTTAAAGGAGCTGTTGGTGTAATTGGCAAACGCCGGTGGCCACATGACACACTTCTGTCGGAGGTTCCCCATGAAGAGCTGTAAACCAATCAGGGCGAAGACGCAGAGACAGAACACGGTGAGGATCATGACGTCGGCCAGCTTCTTCACCGATTGGATGAGAGCTCCCACAATAGTCTTTAGACCTGGGAAGCACAACTTACATTGTGAAAACACACACACACACACACACACACATACACACACTCACACACACACACACACACACTCCCGACCTCCTCGCACATACCTGGAATAACAGTAATTGTCTTCAGAGCTCGGAGTACACGGAAGGTCCTTAGAGCGGACACATTTCCAAGATCCACAAACTCTGTGATGTAGCTGTAGAGATAGTAGACCCTGAGACTGTCGTTGAAGCGGGCGGGGTCTTCC
>JAVQJS010027728.1:0-13940 GCA_036024795.1 Galaxias rostratus | reverse complement strand
AATTTTTCTTACAAATGCTTCATCTTTTGCCTTGGTAATTTAAACATTCTTTGTCATTCCTTTTTGAGATTGGAGTGCTTAAGCTGCTGTTCAAACCCCCAAAAATGTTTAAATAATGTAGATGAGGTTTGATTTGACTTAGGAGGCATAGGATCGGCTTCTCCTTCTCTGACCGAGTCCTACCAGCTGCCTAGCCTTGTCTTCAATATCAGTCATCTCCAGCACGTCCTCCTCTAGCTCCTCAGACTTCACGTCTTCCACCGGTTCGTCCGGTATCTGACACATCTGCTCCTTCTCCACCTTAGTCATGGCGACTGTCTTGGTCACCAGCTCGTCGACCACCACCTTTTCTGAGAAGGGCAGACAAACGCTCTCCACCAGACCACTGACGGCCCCTAGGAAGGCCAGTGTGGTGCCCAGCATGTAAATCTTTACCATGCTCCGGTTTGGCCTTTGGTGCAGCATCTCTTTTGCAAATGGGATCATCTCATTCATAGTGTCCATAGTGTCTCGTTGCGTCTGCGTTGGGTGAAAAAGTTAGTCAGCACTGTATGATCCCTTAATATGTAATACATTTGCTTGGTATGTAAAATTAACCATGCCTTATAGTCTGAATCATTAGTCTACTACTAACATGACATGTTCAATAACGCAAGAGCAGCTTTATATAAATATTAGATTAATACTACAACTCATTAACCAAACATGAAAAAGTTGTACTTACAAGTGTTTTTAAGGACCCGGAATGCTGAATTATTTTCTGTTCAAGTCCCCCCTCAATCATGCATTCACAAGCAAAGAAGGAAGTGAAGAAGCTGGAATATAAACCTAATGCCAGCCATTACCACTCCCACTGACTAAAAGATGATGAATATTCATTAGCACCAATGGTTTGTACACAGTTCAGTTAAGGATAGCAATTTTCCTGGACTATGATGCATTACTTTTGGGATGAGTGTCATAGGAAAAAGACTACTGGGTCAAATGGCCTGGCTGACTTGGTGGGACTGCAGGGGTCTATTGCATCATGGGGTATATTTTGCAAGTGATCACATGATAAAGGCTCTGCCGGAGTTATGTAATATATTAATTGCAAATTGGAGTTCTTGGCCAGTCAATGTATAATTGCTTTTATTATTATGATTAATTATCAGTATTGTAATGCTCAAGGCACATAACGGAGCTTACGCACTGTACTGTATGGAATACAGCAACTGATGTTCAATGGATGGACTCATTGACCCAAATAGGCTACTGCCAAAGTAGTGGTGGGTATGGATTTAACCCCCAATTCAGTCCAATGTACAGTGACGTGTCCTCAAAATCATGTCATCTCAAAGGTGATGTCAAAGTTCCATCCTCATTTCAGGGGCTTTTCCCATCTACCCAGCAGCCAATAATAAACTCTTTCCACATTTCCCTTCTGTTTGAGGGCCTGGCATATAAAACTCAACATGCACCCCAGTTTAGAAAAAGGAAAGTTTCTTGGATTTCAAATATAGTTTTTGTCTAGAAATGGCCCAGATCTGCTTTATATGCAACTTGTAAACTCAAGCTTTCTTAAAGGGTTAATAAAGACTAGACTTTTCCTAAGCTCCACCATCACAGATGTACTATTTACACAGGAATGTTTTAGATGTTTAAGAAAATATCTATTTGTTCAGAGCACTTCACAACCTGATATTGGAAAGGAGTTTGTGGTGTCAGAGAATAGCCAAAGAAACGCTAACCCTACACTCATAGTTCTGCACATTGACCAGCGTGAGTGGTCAGTGGTCAGTCCATTTTCATATTGATCACCACAACGAGTGATGGGTCCATGTCCAATCAGTGTCTTCCAGATTGTAAATAAGCCGCACACCCCTTTTTACTGAAAGGTTCAGCTAGGATACACATTAGCTGTTCCTTATCAAACTTGATGGCAGGTATTCAAAATGTGTGGTTCATAGGTGTAAGAGAGAGAGAGAGGAGGGGGGGATTAGTTTGTTTGTTTGTGTTTCTTTGTGCTTGTGGAGCTCTGAGACTACCTTTGACCTGGTTAGTTGCCCGCCTGACTTGTGAAACTGTCTCTTAAAGCAGTCCATGTGTCAAAACTTTTAGACATTAGAGAAATTACAAAAGGGTGAACTGTTGAAAATGTGTTGGCTGGTGTTTACCTTAAGCAATTAGACCATGCCAGGGGTGTTATCCATATTCACATAATATACTTTATGTATATATGTATATTTTAAAAACATTTTAAAATGTATGTCCAAAGTTCAGTCCACTGTAATTGTTCAATATTACCTCAAAAATGATCAATTTGTCAACATCAGCTTTAGTATTTAAAATATGTTAAACATACGCACACTTTTCACCACGTAGCTTACCCTTTTTATTTTACTATAAGCACACTGTAGGCTTCCTGTTTTTATGCTTTGTATAGTGAGTAACATAAGTGACTTGTTTAATCACACTGCAATCATGCTGCCAGCCAGTATAGGCATTGCATGTACCGTAAGGGAACGGAACGGAAAGTAACTCAGTGATGCAGTATTCCTGACAATCACACATGCATGTGTGGCTGTGTGTTATATGTGTGCACGTGTGTTGGGCTTGGGTCGGGAGAGAATGTGTGAGTGTTCAGGAAACCTTTGCTCTATATCAGTTTTGTGCCACACTCTTTTGCCTGAATGGTCAGTCTGTCTCGACCAAGTCAACAGTCTGGTTGTCGGGAATATGCAAAAGTAGTTCACACGCACACCACTTGGAGCAATCTCTGTGAGGGGCCTTTCATCCAATGATCAGGGGGAGGAAGGCCAGAGGCAAGAGTGCACAAACATGGCGGAGAGCTCTACTTTAAAAACTTTTGCAAGTTGGAAAGTAATATAATAAAAAATGCACACAGGTCTATGGAAGAATAGCTGTCAGTTGTAGTGTAATGTTAAAAATGTGAGAATCACAAGAAGTTAGAACATTATTTGGTGGTAATTAAATTTTGTGAATGTTTTAAACAGTCGGGTCAAAAGAAAGAGACGTGTCTTCACAGAAAAAACCCCCACATTGAACTTAAATATTTCAGATAACTTTATTATTGTTTCATAACAGAGACAGACAAGTATCTGTGGATCACATAGATACAAAGCTGCACTTATTTTAAGACAAAGAGTTGAGATTATCTGACCACTTCATCTCTAAGTTTGGGACAATAACATCATTGTAACTATAATCACAACAATAAACAAAACATTGCAGTTTAGTTGTTTGAGATATGTATGTTGGCAATAAATGGTACTTACAATGTGTCAAATGCTTGTTTTCAGCACTGAACCTATCACATGTTCTTCTTAACAGTAAAATGATATGTATTTCCTAACATATAGTGAATATATTTAAAAACAGATCCCTTTTAAATGCAAAAGCTCAAGTAGTAAGGGGACCTATTCAACCCCCAAGACAATAACATGCAGGAATCCTATTGTCCATCAAACGTAATAAGAAAATAATAAGTATAATTTCAAGATAAACAAATGTATCGTGTTACAAATAATAGCACAATTAAATTTGCAAATAAACCAGATATAGCCATAAACAAGACAGCCCTGTTGCAATTGCTGCAGTCTTTAGATTTCCATTGCTATAAATGGAGTGTAATGAAGTACACTGTACACACTTTGCATTGCGGTTTCCTGGGAAATATGTTTCATGCATCCTCCAATGTAAGATGACATATAGCACATACAAATACTGTCAAGCAACATCCAGCAGCAAATCCCTCTTAACAAAGGGAAACATTGAATACCTTGTCGATATAATGTGCATCTGAATGCAGAAGTCTGTGTGTGTGTGTGTTTGTGTGTGTGTGTGTGTGTGTGTGTGTGTGTGTGTGTGTGTGCGTGCTTGCGTGCGTGATTACGTGTGTGTGTGTGTTTTAATATGTGCGGAGTGCTGAAGCTGTGGGTAAAGGTTCATAGGCACTCTTGAGAACTTTCTGGCCTCGCTGGCCGTCCTGTTAGTCCATTTGCACATCGTCATGCCGCGCTGGCAACACCAATCGGTCACAGCTTAATTAGCATTACTTGGAAGAGCAACCTATAGGAGAAATATTATTGGTGGATGCAATATAAGATAGATACTAAAACCATTTCAGTCACTACTTTTATAATAATTATTACAAGTGTTAATAATATATTGCACATACCTAGTAAAATTATTACCACCATGCAGGGTCCTGTATGGACCTTCACATGACAGAGCACACTCCGGTCTGGACAGACGTGCCACCGTTGCCCCTTTTACCAACATACCTGAAAAGATGAAAAATAAGCCCCACATAAAAGACAAATCAGCCCCATGTACTCATTGAATCCACCACAAAAACACTAAGGCAATCACCTTAAGGTGAGTTCATACGTACCCATTCAAATTGGCTGGCTCAGAGTGGTAAGCATGTTTGACCTGTTCGGCTATGGTGGGGGCATGGGGTGCCTCCTTGTGGCTGGGCCTCATTGTGTAAAAATTGCCCTTAATTTCTGTGGCGGAGACAGGCACAGGGAGGTCCCTGTTGCTGCCTGGTATGTTCCCGTTGATTTCATCTGTCGTAGGATCTATTCGGTCTGGTTCCAGCTTTCTCCTGGGTTTGGTGGGGGAAGAGACATCAACTACATTGATTTCAGGGACGCTGCTCTTACTCAGGACCAGTTCCGAGTGGGCAAGCTGGAGTTTCCTCATGTGGTTGATGGCCACGGCAGCGTTGTAGGCTTGCTGAAATGAGAACAAACAAATGAGAAAGGTGACACCACTGTTCAATGATGAGTGCTATGTGCGTAATCTTTTTTTTACAATGTACAATTTCCTAGACAAACCTATTCCACGAAAGCACAATATTACAGACAGAACCGAGCAAAAACACAGTAATTCAATTGTACAATTAAATAATTGGAGACGGCTGTTTACTTTTCTGCCCAATTACTATAAGATCAATTAATGTTTAGAAAATTTTCTTTTACATTGCAGCACGAATAGTTTTATCTTGATTAGCACTTCCTGGCAATAACAATCCCTGAGCAGTAAGCTGCGATTACCTTGGTTACCAAACAGATGTCTATTTTATGGACTTTAATCAGGGAAGAGATTACGGAAAGCACTCAAACAATGTATAGTCAACCATAAGCCATCAACGAGATTACCTTGGCTGAGCCCCAGGACGGATAGACAAGAGGACAAGCAGGTTGACATTTACAGTGAGAGAGAGACAAGTTGACAGAAAGACAGACAGACACCTAACATACCTTCCACTTATTCTTGGCGAAGTTCTTTTGGATCTGAGCACTGACTGAGTGATAAATATCCTGACTCCTTGCCGTCTTCCCGATAATCCTATGGAGCCAAGGTGAACAAGAAAAAAACCTTTAAATCTTTATACAACACATTTTACTCGATTAAATACACTTTGTTTTGTAAGTATATGCCAAATTGTAGTCCTTTAATGAGGATGATTGTAACATAAAAAGTGATAATAATAAAGAATTGTATTGATAGAATGTATCCCAAGTCTTTCAGTGTTTCAATGTTGTTGTTTTTTCAAGAAACTGTCATTGTCTCTAATACAGTGCTTCAGGACTTTCACAACTGAAGTCAAGCAGGGCCTTGGGGGATTATTTCAGAATAAACCTACTAGGGCAATCCATTCGTGATGTCTCGCGTTGCCTTTGAAACGTACCAGGGGTGTCTGAGGGCCTGCTCTGTGGTGAAGCGCATATTGGGGTTACTCTGCATCATGTTGCGGATGAAGTCCTTTGCAGACTCGGATATGTCATCCCAGAAAGGAGAGTCAAACTCATACTGCGCCTTCATGATTTTGGAGAAGAGACGCGTCTCGGTCTCCTCATAGAAAGGGGGATATCCGCAGAGACTAAAAAGAAAAAATAATAACAATGTTTTATGAGCTTGTGTCATTGTTAAAAAAATGTAAAAATTGCAAATTTAGGTCATTAAAGTTGCCAAACCAAGCATACTCTGATGTAAGTTCCTTTGTGAAATAATTTGTATATTCAAAGTATCCTTATGTTTCTGAATGGCTGTATATTAAATGTACACATGATGGCGCTTTAACTTTACCATTGTGCCTTTAAATTTGGTAAAGTAGTATACTGGCAAAGTGCCAAGCTGAACCCATGACTCATTCACCATATTGTAGCCTCAAATAATCCAATGTTAACCTTAAATATAACCTTTCAGCCGATTATTATCTTAGTAACTTAACATGAACCTCCTAACTTTCATTGTCATTGAACCAACATTATGAAGGATTTATTTGTTTTATTTTAAATAAACCTTTCGGTAAGAATGGTTACGGATAAAATAGATATATTACAATGTATTATTGTATTGTATTATATTGTGGCATTAGCTAAGATAAATTGCATTTATGATCAATATTATAACACAGCACCTATCTATACCGGTTTAAGATCACACAAGTCACAATTTAATTGTTAACTAGCGTAGAAACTTCTAGGTCAGCCCAGCACAACCCAATTCAGCAAATGGAATAACATCAGTGTGGACATGCAGTAAAGCATACTTACAGAATGTAGGTGATGACCCCAATCGACCAGCAGTCAACAGCCTTACTGTAGGGTTTTTGAGCCAAGACTTCGGGGGCTGAGAGTTGACATACAACATAAAAACATTTTTTAAATATAATTCAACAATAAATGAATTTAATTTGCCATTTCTTATCTTTCTTTTAGAAAAGTTGTAATTGCTTGTAAAATCTGTTTTCTGTGGTGTCTTTGTGTTTCTGTGCTGTCATTGACTGTCAAAGATCTAACTAGAGACAGTGATTGTCATGTTTGTCTGGCTGCTCTCAGAGCAGCTCCCCTGGCTTGTGTTCTACTGACCTACTTTTAAACCTCCAACACGTCAGAATCCTTAGTTTCCTTACCAACATATCCCGGAGTGCCACATGCCGTGGACATGATGTCGTTGTCCACCATCTTGGAGAGGCCAAAGTCACTGATCATGATCTTGGCGTTCTCATCCTGGCTGTAGTACAGTAGGTTCTCAGGCTGCAGAGTGGGAGAGAGAGATATAGAGAAAGAGAAAGAGAGAGAAATTGGGTTGAAAACAGAGGCGGTGGGTTAGTACAGTGATTCAGTCTGAATAATTTTCTTCTTAATATGGCGGAATGCAGAAAATTACACAAGTTCTGGACCTGGTAACATAATTGTATATGTTTCGACATTTGCTCACGAGGGTGTGTTGGTGTCTGTGTATATATGCTTGTGTTTTCACACGTGTTTGTGCCTGTACCTTGAGGTCCCGATGCACTATTCCATTCTTGTGCAGATAGCTGACAGCCTCCAGAACCTGCTGTATGACCTTACTGGCATCCTTCTCGGAGTACATTCCCCGGTCCAGGATCCGATCAAAAAGCTCACCTCCAGAAACGCTGCAAGAGGAAAAAAGAGGCAATGCCGTCGACAAACAACTCACTTCAATTTAGAATGAAGAACAATTTGGAAATACAGGGCCCTGCAATGAGGCATTTCCAAAAATACTTAATCTACTGGTTGAAAATAATGTTTTGACACGGATTAAAATTGTAAACTCACAGCTGCATGACAAGATAGTAATGAGTGTGACTTTCATAGAAGTCCTCCAGCCCGATGACATTCTCATGTTGTACCCTAAAAACAGAGAGATGTTCCCACTTAGACATTTATTCAGTTATGGCAACACAAACTGTATGTCAAGATCAGCTTAAATAAAAGTGATTCAAAGTGATTCAAATGAATTACTTTCTCAGCACAGCAATTTCATTCTCCAAAATGAGATCTCTCTTCTGCTTCTTCTTTACACATTTCATGGCAAAAAGCTTGCCAGTCTTCCTTTCCTTCACCATGTAAACCTGGGAAAATGCCCCCCTAACAAAGTAACACAAAAACAAACGCAGAGGAATTGGATTAGAGCAATTCAGAGGGTGATTACAGCAAACCACAAACAAGAGAGGAGAGCAGGGTGAAGAAATTAGTGAGGAAATTAGTGTGTGACGAATATAGGAATTGCCCTCTCAGATTCCGGTTCTATATGAATGTGTTGCTCATTGGTTTGACCCCTAACATTGGTAAGTTGAACTTTTATAACTGATGGCGGTGAATTTTATCGGACTAAATGCAATGATTTGGCCCAATGATGAAAACAGACAATCAATGTTACGGTACGGCACATGGGCCCATCTGTAATGTTTCAAGTGACTTCCTGACAATTATTAAGGACCAAATAAGTTAACATAAATAAAATATTTCTAATATAGCTTTATTCAATATTAAATTAAATTAGGCTGGAGAAAAGTTAACAAGGGCCTCACACATTCAGTAAAGCCAACAGCCAACCTTTGATAAAAGTACTTCATTGCTTTCAAGTCATGTTCAGCATGGTCTGGAAAGAGCTATTCAATGTGGGTAGGAATAGGCCACCTTAACAATTTACACAATGGAAACTGGCAACCAGAGAGCCAAGAGCCTCCAAGGGTGCAGGTGCTTAAGGGATCCAGTCTATAGAGCCGAAGCCACTCTGCTCCATGGGCCAAGTCACTGCATAGAGAAGGGTTCAGGTGCTTAATTAACAGTGACAAGGTCAGGGACCACACCACTGAGGAAGATGTTTTCATAAATCAATCAGTGCAAGGTTTAGAATGAATAAGATTAGTTGACGCCAGTTCATAAAGGACATTTTATTTAAAAAAATATGGGGAAAACAGCAATTGGGGATTTAAGTGACTTATCTAAAACACTTACATTTGAGTAGATATTATCCGTGCTATTATCGTGTGGTCTTAATTGGCTTATGAGTCTTAGGGGTTTAAAGAAGATTCCCACTGGATGAGAAGGAACGCAATGTTCTAACAACATGACACATACGTCTCACGCCGTAAAGAGGGAGAGAGAAATAAGCCTTTGTATACCCCCAAAAACTTGTTGGCAGCTACATGGTGCACAGGACTCCTGAGACAGAAAGCCTCAGAGACACTCCCAAGAAATAATTAGCACAATGTTTTTGTTCGTGCTGATGAGATCTAGGTGGCAAAAGTTTATTAGAGCACCAAACAGAAGTCCCCAAGATAATTGGTTATGGGAAAGAAAGCAAACTACAGATTGGTAACATCCGCTTTGAGGCTTTAATTCACTCTTTGAATCAATCGCAAGGAAACATGGTAACCTACACTTGGGCAAAACCCTGTGCATATATCCATTCAAGCAATTTTCTCTTTATTTTAAAAACTTTTAAAACTTTTTTTTGTTTCTTAGATCTAACTGCATGTAACTGCTCTTCTCTGATAATGTGACCATCTGAATTGTTGTCATCAAACCCTATTTCCATAGGTAGGCCAAAAGGGCTAATTTGCCACTCTTTGAGCTAAGAGTGTTTGGGACTGTTCACAATTTTTTTAACCGTTTATGCAAGTGTGCCATTGGTTGGAAAAGGTTGGGAAATGCAAAGATTGACCATCCAGCAGGTCTGTGACATTAAAGCACCCTCCATCTACTTTGCTGTTCTTTTTTGCTCAGATGATCCTGGTCTCATCCACAGGGGAGATTATCCAAAGACACTATCCGCCAAATTGACCCTCACCCATCACAAACTTGCTGCTGACCCTGCGCGAGGACCTGCTTCTCACATCCCTGCTTGTGGTTGAAACAATGAACAAAAAAGAAAACAAGTATCTTATCCTGGTGGTTTATTCAGGGATTCACTTATCTTGTCAACCTGACTTGCGTTTTTTTTACTTTCTATTTTTGAAAGCACTATTTTTGTAAATCGTTTTTGAAAGTGTTGATTAAATGATTGTAATGTAATATAATGTAATTATAACAATGCACATGGAAAATTAGGTTAATTCCCTAATCAAATTGTTGTGATCTTATCACAGTCTTTTAAAATCATATTTTTCACGCAGAGGTTTTGACAAAATCCCTGAGGGTCCAATCTCCTTAATATAGTGCTCAGAAACAGTTTGGCTACTCTGTGTTTTCCTTTGGATCAGAACCAGTCAGATTTATGTTCCTGGAAGTAGCATCAACCACAAAGAAGCAGCTTCTTTCCTACCACCTGTATTTAAAGTTAAATCTATCAGTCTCCCGCAGTGCAAGTTAAGACCTGATCATGACATAAGAATTACCTACTCTCCAATTCCCTGGGACCTGACAAAAATCTAAAACAGACAAGGTATTGGAAGAGTTTTTTTGAACACAGCCTGCTCTGATTATGTACGAGTAAATGGCCAAAAGTGTCCTTTTTAGTAATTGATTTGCTAATGGTTTAAAAAAAGAAAAACTGTATTATAGTCCCACCACATAAAATGTGTCTCTCTCCCTCTCTCTCTCTCTCTCTCTCTCTCTCTCTCTCTCTCTCTCTCTCTCTCTCTCTCTCTCTGTTTGTGTGTGTGTGAGTACATACGATCCCAACTCCTCCTTGAAGTCGAATACTTCCTGGATGTTGGCAGTCTCCTGCTTCCAGCCATAGTCACCCTCTTTACGGCCCATGTCTGATGAAGATCCTACAGGGATTTCTAACACAGACAAAGAGAGGGAAAACACAAAACATTTGTATATATCTTTATTTTTGTGTGTGCGTGTATGTGTGTGTGTGTGTGTATGTGTGTGTGTTTGTGAGTGTGTGTGCGCACGCACGTGAATCCTCTGCAACAATTTCTATAACAACGCGTTACAGATACATATATTTTATCCACCTCGTCAATGTACCTCTCAGTAATTATCATTATAGTTTTAATGTCTCGTTATCATGTTATAGAATTTTCCTCTTTATAGTCATGAGAAAGCAAGAGCGAAAGTTTGCCTCACTGGAAGAGGTCACAGAGATCAGACGACAGGCTTTGTCTGAAACGATAGACGGTCACTGCACCTCCGGCAGCCTCACAGGCAAAGGGCTTGACATGTAGGTCAGTGAACTACGGTACATCCGAGGTAGGAGATTATTTTCCAGGGGCACTGGAAAGATTCTGAACATCCCTGATTGGCCATCAGAGAAACAATAAGAAAAGCCAGATGTACTGTTCTTGCACAACTTTGATTTAGCAGAGTTAATTGAATTAAACTGATGTTACATCCAACTTTCATTTAATTTGCATTGTAATTCCTTTATCGCAATAGCTGTTCTTTTAAAACACTTCAACCAAGGGTAAATAACCTCCTACTTAGCATAAAGAAATTTTCTCAATCTCAAATTAAAAAAGGAATGCTGTTTCTGAATTAATACTGATAATGAATCACCTTTGCAAACGACCAAATTGGTTTAGGTACGATTACAGCAAAAGTTCAGTTCAGTTTAGTACGTGTTTACCCTATATACTGCTGTGTCCTCATTACTTCTTATATAAGAGATTATTGACTCTTGATCTGGGGATCTGGACGTACGTAAGGAATAGACTGCAGATGTACATCTTGATTAAAATTGGCGATTCAAATACTTTAATAGATATCCATAATCAATCTGTATTAAGACCAAAGTGATGGCCTGGTCTTGTGCACCTGGATGTGCACATACTTTCCCGGCTGAATTGCATTTTATCCTGTAACTTGTGGTGCTGAATATCAATTCAATCTGCGGGTAAAAATGGTTTGCTGAATGCCAGGATTGAAAATGTATTCAAGTTTTTCTTGAGTAGGCAGCGTAAGTAACCCTCTTAAAGAAAAAAGTAAAACCAGATGTATGAATCCCTTTAAATTCCATAGAAGTTTTTTTCAATGAAATGTACAGTATAATTATGTACAAATATTTTATAAAAACAATTGATTAAGATTAAACTAACTTCAGTCTAATATTTAACCGTGTCACTGCATTCCACCTATTTCCAACAAAGATGCAACAACACGCGTATAGATTAATAGCAAAACTAAATAAATATTCTTGATAATTCTTCAAAATGTGGACATTTCATCCAGAAGCATAGCGAAAACCATTGTCCTTTTCTAAAACGTACTTGTGTATATTATACCCATGATTAATTAAAGAAACTAAAATATTAAGGCTTAAACGCATCCTCTCAATAAAACCACACTGACATGCCACATCCCAAATGACCAATGTTTCCTTTACCTGCAGGTGTATAACAATTCAAGACACACGTCTTTCCGTTACTGACACAAGAGCTTCGGCCAAGGCAAGGAGCACATAGATGAAACACGGCGTTAGAAGAAAGCGACCAGAACCAAGGTGCGTTTTTAGCAATCGACATTCGAGTCCCGTGTTTGGTTCCTCTATGTTCTCCAACCAAAAAAAAGCACTACCAAGCAGAAACTGCAGCATCCTCTAGATAAAACTCTCTGCAGCAAAAAATGGAGGCGGTGAAATATTAAATGCCACTATATTGGCATTTAAAACTCTTAACAATATATATACATCTATATATATATATATATATTGAATTACAATGTGATCAACGTCACTACGCAGTATCCACACACTTTTGTAAACAATTACGCATTGGCCTCGCACACATACTACACATATGCATGCTTTTTAACTTGAGAAGGGTACGGGCCTGCAGAAAATCAAAAATAATTCAGTCCACTTTAAATATAAATACTGTTCTAGATCATGATCAAAAGAGAGGTGTCCGCTGAAGCATATGACTTACCTAGAGCCTGTGCGTTGTTAATGCTATGCTCCGACTCCCTTGGCAAATGCTTGCAGAGGTCTGGACAGATTACACCGCTGGTAACCACGGAAATAACTGTCAGGTCGCAGATTACATCCTTGGAAGAGCCCTGAGGGGAGGAGGCGACTGAGGCGAGGATCTCACAGGTGTCCATGAGGAACGCAATCTTGTGCTGTGTCTGCAGCGGTGCATTAAATGTGCCATAACTTCAGGTTTGATATAAAAGTAAGTGTAAAAACCATGCGCAATAACAGAAATCGAAGCCGATTGTAGTTTTCGATATTTTATCTTTTAATCTCTCTTTCCCTCTCTAACACAAACAATTGCCTTGGTGCTTTAAAATTGACAGATATATAGGTTATTACACACATACATAGACACACACACACACACACACACACACACACACACACACACACACACACACACGCACACACACACAACCAGAAACGTACACACTGTAAATACTGAATTTTCTTTTTTTAATCTTTTCGAAATCTTCATTAGTCAGCCATGACTAATTTCTTTATTTAAGGCCCCTTTCTGGCATTAAATATTACTGCATTGCACGTATATCTATTCACAGGCAAAAGTCTACTTGGATTGCAACTATCACACTGCTGTGTGGAAGTACAGTTTACATGGTACAGGTAAGTGCATGGGGGTCTTTCAAATTGTGAATGGTTTGAATGTCCAAATGCAATTTCTATGTCCTTGAAACTGTTGGTCTTCAAACTGTGTTGGGTGTGGAGAAGCAGCACATTGGATTTCAATTCACATTGCAACGTTTACCTCATTATACAATTTGCATTGGAAATGGACAATTTCATAAGACTGACCTTCAAAGACATAAATTATGCCTGTGGGATGTATCCCCATTTTGTTCAAGTGGTTAATTTTGTGTATAGTCACCACACATTTTCTTTTAGGAATGCACTTTTTTTTTATGTTATCGAATCAAATTATTTGCACTGGTTATTTTGTTGATGACATGCACGTGCATTCAAATGCAAGCTGCAAGCACAGTATAATCTTCTGAAGAATATAATTCCTGAGGATTACAACAACACATTACAGATGTGAAGGAACTCACACTCAAATGCTTACATATTCCTCCCTGTCGGCTCCCTGTTGGGTATATACAACATGTTAGACATCCAGAATGTACAATCAACCCTTGTGCTACACTTTCGAAACAGAGGAAAAAGGATTTTCATGTGATATAAAAATAATACATTGTTGTTTTTTATATGAAATAATACAATGAGCAGAATAC
>JAVQJS010027697.1:0-10336 GCA_036024795.1 Galaxias rostratus | reverse complement strand
ACACCGTGACAGGTGACTGTGACTGCACTGTGATGGAAAAGGAGACTGTGACTACGCTGTGACAGATCAAGTGACTGTGACTATGCTGCGACAATAGAGGAGACTGATATTACACTGTGACAGGAGACTGCTTGATCGTGATTCAACTGGTAACAACAAATTTACCGACAAAAACAAAACCTTTGCATAAGATCAAATATTTAGAACTATTTAGAACCGCGACATCGATCCTTATAAACTGCAAAGTTAAACGGAGGAAACACTGAGGAGGAGATCATACAGTCAGCCATGGTCCTACACCAATGCCTCAACGTATCGATTTGGGCAGAGCGGACCACTCAATATGTTATTGGCACGACTGATCAAACTGATTATTTGAAGACAACCTATTAACGAACGAGGTTCCAGGTTTCAGTACGTTAAAGATCTCCTCCACCCTTCCGTCACATCCCGCACTCTCCGAACCACAGACCCCGGCCTGCTCGCCATTCCCCGCTCACGCCTCCGCACCGCCCTACCCCCCCCCCCCCCACCACCACCCCCCAATCACACACACACGCAGTCATTCATCTCCTTATCTGTCTTCTGTTTCTTTTCTGTCTTGTTCTGTCCCGTGTGTTTCCCTGTAAAGCAACCTTCGGAATGAGAAAGGCTCTTTATAAATAAAAGTTATTATTAGTTTTATAAGGTCAGAATCTAGAGAGGATCGGTTAACCCAATGCGGGGTTGAAAATCAACATCTTTGTAGACACCTTCCTGCTGGTATTGCAAGTTGTCAAGGTTACGTGTCAGGGAGCATGTGACAGGATGCTAAGAGCCAGGAGTAGCCTGACCTATAAGAGGTGGAGGTGGCAGGGAAACCAGCCAGATCAACCCTTCCACCCACGCACTGGGCAGACAGTTCTTCCACAGTTTGAGATCTCCTAAATCCTTCGTTTATAGTTCGATAATCTATGTGTGTGTGGATGTATTGATGCTTTGTATTTTAAATGAACGATACTAAGATTTAATTTATTTGGGGAACGTTAACCCAGGGGAAAGTAACAACAGTTTTGTTTAAATGCTATATGTGTGTGAGTACGTACAAGGATCTTAGGCATTTGAAATGTAAAATTGTATTGTATTATACATGAAGATTGTGTGATCCTCCTTCCAGTGCCCTGACCAGTCACTGACGGTTCATCTGGAGTCTGTTTGTGTGTCCTGTGTATGTGCGAGCTGCCATGGTACCACTCAGACTGGGAATAATGTTTGATAGCAGTCTGTCCACTGTTCATTCTGTGATACTAATTGGTTACCTAATTGTGTAAAAAGCGCTTTGAGTGCCTTGAATGGCGCTTGAAAATAAATAAAGTGTATTATTATTATCATTATTATTAAAAGGAACAAATTGTTATTGCATTGTATGTCAATGTTTTTCAAATGCATGTATGGGTAAGGTTCGGATCTAAAGGATGTTTGCTTTGTATGCTGTGTTGTAGTCAGATGGTTGGGTAATTTGACTACTATAATTGAAACAAAACAAGTAATTTCATTGTGAATTTGCAAAATAAATATATATGTAAAAAGAAAAATCAACACCCTTTAATATAGATTCTTAATGGGTTCCAAAAAATATCATCTACAGTTGTGTGTGTGCATATACTCTGCTAAAAAATAAATAAAGGGAACACTTAAACAACACAATGCAACTCCAAGTCAATCACACTTCTGTGAAATCAAACTGTCCACTTAGTAAGCAACACTAACTGACAATCAATTTCACATGCTGTTGTGCAAATGGGGTAGGTTATAGTTGGAAATTATAGGCAATTAGCAAGACACACCTAATAAAGGAGAAGTTCTGCAGGTAGTGACCACAGACAACTTCTCAGTTCCTATGCTTTCTGGCTGATGTTTGGGTCACTTTTGAATGCTGGTGGTGCTTTCACTCTAGTGGTAGCATGAGATGGAGTCTGCAACCCACACAAGTAGCTCAGGTAGTGCAGCTCATCCAGGATGGCTCATCAATGCAAGCCGTGGCAAGAAGGTTTGCTGTGTCTGTCAGCGTAGTGTCCAGAGCATGGAGGCGCTACCAGGAGACGTGGAGGAGGCCGTAAGAGGGCAAAAACCCAGCAGCAGGACCGCTACCCCCGCCTTTGTGCAAGGAGGAACAGGAGGAGCCCTGCCAGAGCCCTGCAAAATGACCTCCAGCAGGCCACAAATGTGCATGTTTCTGCTCAAACGGACAGAAACAGAGTCCATAAGGGTGGTGTGAGGCCAAGACGTACAAAGGTGGGGGTGGTGCTTACAGACCAACACCGTGCAGAAGATTCAGCATTTGCCAAAGAACACCAAGATTGGCAAATTCGCATCTGGCACACTGTGCTCTTTACCAATGAAAGCAGGTTCACACTGAGCGGAGAAGCCATGGAAAACATTCTGCTGCCTGCAACATACCATCATGACCGGTTTGGCAGTGGGTCAGTAATGGTGTGGGTTGGCATTTCTTTAGGGGGTGGCACAGCCCTCCGTGTGCTCGCCAGAGGTAGCCTGACTGCCATTAAGTACCAAGATGAGATCCTAAGATCCTTGTGAGACCATATGCTGGTGCGGTTGGCCATGGGTTCCTCACACCTGCTTACAACTGAGGCCATCTGGGACATCATGTCTCGCTCCATCCACCAACACCACGCTGCACAACAGACTCTCCAGGAGTTGGCGGATGCTTTGTTATTATTATAAGGTCAGAATATACAGGTGAGGGGGTTCACACAATGCAGGGTCGAAAATCAACATCTTTGTAGACACCTTCCAGTTGGTATTGGGCCAGCATGAGTACACATTACCTGACTTCACTGTGTATATGCTGCGGTATTTGTGTGGAATATGTATTATGAGTATTTCAAGAATCTAAATCGGAATGTAACATAATTGGAGCACGTTGCCAAGGTTACATGTCAGGGAGCATGTGACAGGATGCTGAGAGCCAGGAGAGGCCTGGCCTATAAGAGGTGGAGGTGGCAGGGAAACCAGCCAGATCAACCCCTCCACCCACGCACTGGGCAGACAGTTCTTCCACTATTTGAGATCTCTTTAATCCTTTGTTTATTGTTTTATAATCTATATGTGTGTGGATGTATTGATGCTTTGTATTTGAACTGAACGATACTAAGCTTGGATTTATTGAGATAAGTTAGCCCAGGAGAAAGTGACAACAGTTTTGTTTAAGTGCTATATGTTTGTGGGTGCATAGAAGGATCTTAGGCATTTGAAATGAAAGATACTGAGATTTAATTTATTTGAGGAAAGTAAGCCCAGGGAGAGTTTTGCTTAAATGTGTGTTTATGTGTTGAGAGTGAAATCCCAGATGTCAGTTAATTCATCTGAAGTGCAGATCAATGTCACCATTACTGTCCTGCTTGAGCAGGTGGACGACAAAAACCTTTATCGCTTTCTAACTTTGTCATCATGTTTAATCTTCCTGTATGTTAACGGGGTCATGCTGTACACTCTGAGGAGCAAGGCAGTGTTCAGGGAGACCCCTCGTTACATTCTGCTGTACAATCTGCTCTTTGCTGATACCTTCCAGTTAGCTATTAGCCAATTGATGTACGTTCTTGGATCGTTTGTCATATATGTTGTCCGCTACCTATGTGGTATCCTAACTGTGTTTGGAACTCTAACAGCTAACATCCCTCCTCTCACCCTGGCTGTGATGTCACTGGAGAGATATGTGGCTGTGTGTTTCCCACTCAGGCACGCTACCATCGTCACCATTAGAGGTACAGGGGTGGCCATTGCTCTGGTCTGGGCCATCTGCTCTGCAAACACTTTAATCAGGTTCATTATGCTGAGTGCTCTTGATGCCACACCCGTCACTAACGTTATGAAAGTCACATGCTCAAGAGAAACACTTTTTCATTTAAAAATATTCACAGATTATGATAAAGTTTTTACTGGCATTGTCTTTGTATCAGTTGGGGTAGTTATTATCTTGTCATACTTTGGTGTGATGGTTGCAGCCAGGTCTGCTTCCTCTGACAAAGCCTCAACCACTAAGGCTAGTAAGACAGTTCTTATTCACCTGATTCAGCTGTTCTTCAGTATCTCTATAACCTTTCTCGCCCCAGTACTGACAGTCATCGCTGCTTCAGGAGTAAGTATAGAGATTTTTCAACGAGCTCAAATATCTTTTTTCCTTTTATTTGTTATCCTGCCCAGGTGTCTAAGTGCTCTCGTTTACGGCCTGAGGGACAAGATTATTCGACCAATTCTTTTGCACCACCTCACTTTTCATCTAAGGCCCTTGATGAAACCATCTGCGGTTCCAACGATTCACAAATGACTCATGAACATATGAAATGTTTCAAAGATGTAAAGTAACAGGAAACTGAAACAGAATCACTTCTACTCTCCGCTCGTTCATGTTTTTTATTTAAAGTGAATAACTGTCTTATCATTTTATTTTCAAGAGAGCCGAAAATCAAAGTCCGTACATTCAGACAAAAATCAATGTAACATTGTATTATATTATATATGACGATTGTTAGATCCTCCTTCCAGTGCCCTGACCAGTCACTGATGGTTCATCTGGAGTCGGTCTGTGTGTCCTGGGTACGTGTGAACTACTGTGGTATCACTCAGACTGGGAGTAGTGTTTGATAGCTGTCATGGAATCACTCAGACTGGGAGTAGTGTTTGAGGGCAGTCTGTCCACTGTTCATTCTGTGATATTAATTGGTAACCTAATTGTGTAAAAAGCGCTTTGAGTGTCTTGAAAGGCGCTTAAAACTAAATAAAATGAATCATTATTATTATTATTATTAAAAGGAACAAATTGTTATTGCATTGTTTTTCAAACGCATGTATGGGTCAGGGTTGGATCTAAAGGGTGTTTGCTTTGTATGCTGTGTTGTAGTCAGATAGTCAGGTAATTTGACTGCTATAATTAAAACAAAACAGTTTTCATTGTGAATTTGCAATATGTATATATATGTAAAAAGAAAATCAACACCCTTTAGTATAGATTCTTATTGGTTTCCAAAAAATACTATCCACAGTTATTTAATCCACAGTTGTTTATTCAAAAAATAAAATAAAGGGAACACCTAAACAACATAATGCAACTCCAAGTCAATGAAATCAAACTGTCCATTTAGTAAGCAACATTGATTGACCATCAATTTCACATGCTGTTGTGCAAATGGAGTAGACAACAGTTGGAGATGATAGGTAATTAGCCAAACAACCCCAATAAAGGAGTGGTTCTGACGGTGGCGATCGCAGACCACTTCTCAGTTCCTATGCTCTCTGATGTTTTGGTCACTTTTGAATGCTGGCGGTGCTCTCACTCTAGTGGTAGCATGAGACGGAGTCTACAACCCACACCAGTGGCTCAGGTAGTGCAGCTCATCCAGGATGGCACATCAATGCAAGACTCCTTAAGGGTGGTGTGAGGCCAAGACGTCCAAAGGTGGGGGTTGTGCTTACAGCCCAACACCGTGCAGACGATTCTGCCTTTTCCAAAGAACACCGAGATTGGCACATCCGCCACTGGCACTGTCATGCGAAATCGTGTCCGACAGCGAAAATGTGTCAGGCTTGCGTCACAGTGGGTCTTTGCTACAATGTTACATTTTGCTACATTCCGTTTCGCGGGCAAAAGGGCCCCACGTGGGAATTTAAGGCTTTTCATCCAATTGCTGTGCAGTACACTTTCATTCATGCCTACTATTGGTCAAGTTATGCTTGTCATTCAAGAAGCTGTGCTGTCAGTCAATACCAAGCGGGGTCAAGCGCTCTATGCGACAAAAAATGTAATTTCTTCTGATTAACTAAACAAATATAAATGTTTCATTCAGTTTCTTAAACATTTACCATAAAGCGGACATTATATAATTTTTAAATTAACAGTTTAATTACTTAATGTTGAGGATTCTTTGACGAAAGCAAAGTTTTAAGGAAAACATTATTATTTCAGATACATATCATTAATTCTAACCTTGTCAATGATATATTTTCTATTCATTTTACAACTGATGGTGGTAAATAAAAGTGTGACTTTTTATGGAAAACACAACATTGTCTGGGTGACCCCAAACTTTTACACGGCAGTGTATATACATGGAATGGCTTAGCATATAATGGCTGACCTATAAATAATTATTAAAACACACAAATTGCAAGTCTTCATTAACTTCATGTAGACTAAACGAGCCGCTTTGGGGTAGATTTGATAGTGTTGCCTAGCTCATGACTGATGCTAGCGCGAGCCCTTTAGCCCGCAAAACGGAATGTAGCAAAATGTTACATTGTGACACGTGCCGGACACAAGTCGGACACATTTTCGCATAACAGCACCGTGGGAAATTGGATTTTTACCGGAAAGAATCAAAGTTCAAAGAGTTTTGTTTGTCAAATGCATACGTATATTAGTCTGTGCGCGGATGCTTCGGTAGCGTCTACCATACAGCAGCAGAAGAATGGGGCAATGCTCACTGTTCCTACTGTTGCTAAAAAAAAACTCTCATAAATCATTAACTTTGTTTGACTTATTTCACATTCAATAAGTACATTTTATTATTTTCTTTCATATTTTCGGTTATTATTGTCTATAAATTGCAGAATATGTATGAACATTTGTTTTGGTTGTTGAGTGAATGTATTTGTTGTTGAGTGCCTGTATTGGTTTTTGAGTGTTGTTGAGTATATGTATTTGTTGTAGAGTGTTGTTGAATGAACGTATGTGTTATTGAGTGTTGTTGAGTGAACATATTTGTTGTTGAGTGTTATTGAGTGAATGTATTTGTTGTTGAGTGAACATATTTGTGGTTGTGTGTCATCGAGTGAATGTATTTGCTGTAGAGTGTTGAGTGTTTGCTGAGTGAACAGATTTCTTGTTGAGTGTTATTGAGTGAATATATTGGATGTTGAGTGAATGCATTCCTTTTAGAGTGTTGTTTATTGAATGTTGTATTGAGTGAAAGTCTTTGTTGTTGAGTGAATGTGTTTGTTGTTGAGTGTTAGGTAAACGTATTTGTTGTTGAGTGTTAGGTAAACGTATTTGCTGTCGAGTGTTGTTTAGTGAATGAAGTTGTTGTTGAGTGAATGTGTTTGTTGTTGAGTGTTGTTGCGTGAAATAAGTTGTTGTTGAGTAAATGTGCATTGAGGCACGCTTCTCAGTGGCTGTTGCTCGATCTGCATAAGTGGTGACATCATCTTACATCAAACACTGAGTGGTCACTGAGCCTCACGGAGGACGGGACTTTATCTTGTGTGTCAACCAACCGAATATATGAGGTGAGACGGAGGAAAAAGCCATGGGAGAAGCCCCTGGCTCTCACACACAGGAGTAGACGAACCCAACAGCCTTTTGAACTTTCACACAGACAGGATATCGAGATTATGACTGTTTCCTGTTTCTCTAACTTTACCTCTGGCCTCTCACGTCGGTGTCGTTTAACCAGTTTGATTTAAACGGCTTTGATTTGGCTTTTCAAAGGTGATTTCTTTTCCAGGGAGATTTTCTTTGTATTTCTTGTGCCCATGACAGAAATGTATGAATGAATGTATTAATTTTGTTTGTGAATTGAAAGATTTTTTTTTGCCATGAACAGCAACACTTAAGGATGAACAATACAACCCAGGTGAATGGTACTATCATTGTGCAGCCCAGCGGCATCGGAGAACTGGAGCTCTACGGCGTTCTGTCCATGTTAGCGTGCTTTACTTTCCTGTACATCAACGGGGTCATGCTGGTCACCCTGAGGAGCAAGCCAGTGTTCAGGGACACCCCTCGCTACATTCTGCTGTACAATCTTGTTTTTGCCGATACCTTTCAGTTGGCGTTGAGTCTGTTGATGTACATACTGGGTGCATCCCGAGTGTACATGGTGCGTTATGTGTGCGGAATGTTCAATATGTTTGCCATTGTGACAGCTAACATCTCCCCGTTCAACCTGGCTGTGATGTCACTGGAGAGGTATGTGGCTGTGTGTTTCCCACTGAGACACACCACCATCGTTACCATTAGAGGTACAGGGGTGGCTATCGCTGTGGTCTGGACCATCTGCTCTGCAAACACTCTCATTCGATTTGTTATATTAATTATTTTGGATCCTTCAACAGCCGATCAATATATGGCGGATTTCTGTTCGAAGGAAAACTTTTTCCGTCTGGGTATATTCCAGGAGTTTGATAAAGCCTTCACCTGCATTGTCTTTGTATCAGTGGGTGTGGTAATCTTCTTCTCCTATATTGGTGTGATGGTTGCAGCCAGGTCTGCTTCCTCTGACAAAGCCTCAATCACTAAGGCTCGTAAAACAGTGCTGCTGCATCTCATCCAATTGTGTCTAAGTCTTTCTTCAACTTTGAGTTCCCCCATTATAACAGCTATTGCTCGAACTGGGGTGGATAGACAAACGTTCTTACGGTTACAAATTGTTATTTTTATAATCCTCATTTTACTACATCGATGTCTGATGCCCATCATTTACGGCCTGAGAGACCAAACTATCAGGCCCGTCCTGCTATACCACCTTAGTTGTCATATCAGACACACAGCCAGGATATCTGTGACCCACACCAAATGAAAATGAAAAATAAAGTCAAATAAGTTGTAACCATTTATTTATTTTTCTTAAAGACTACAAAACTCTTGCAAAAATACTATGTGTGCACAATTGTCAACAATTGTTATAAAAAATTGTGTTTGTGTGTGGGTTTGTGAAGAGAGCAGAAAGTGACTATGAGGCCTTCAAATTGTAGTTTTACAGAAATTGAACATTTGTTACAACAATGGACAGGGATAGACACACAGATGGTCTCCCAGAAATACTTGGTTTGAATGATGTTTAACAGTTGTCTCTCAGTTATTATTTGGGCAACTAAGAAGGATATATGTTTATCTCTAATATCACGCACTACCCATGATGGCTGGCATGTCGGTACATCTGAAAGTAAAATGTAACTACTTACACCTTTGTGTTTTAACGAGAGACTATCTATTTGTTAATCAAACCTGCAAATTTACAATAAAATGTCAGAGGGAGAAATGCCAACGCCATTTTTTTTTTTAATAATTAGAATTCCACAACAGAAGTTAAAGTTATCAAAGATTACATTTATTGATAAACTCAGCATAATTAACAGTGAAATGTGTAAAAAAAAAAAAAAAAACTCAAATAAAAAAAACGAATTTAACTTTGTTTCAGGTGAAATTGGAATGATGTGGTGCTGTGTCCTTCTTTCAGTCAGTAGTGAAGTTGGTAAAGGAGGGGAGGTGGACGCTCTACTGACTGGCCTGATACGCTAACACTAGCCTGCAACGCTAACACAAGCCTGCTAAAGTAACACTAGCCTGCGACGCTTACACTAGCCTGCTACCCTAACACTACCCTGCTACAGTAACACTAGCCTGCTACCCTAACACTAGCCTACTACAGTAACACTAGCCTGCAACGCTAACACTAGCCTGCTACCCTAACACTAGCCTGCTAAAGTAACACTAGCCTGCGACGCTAACACTAGCCTGCTACCCTAACACTACCCTGCTACAGTAACACTAGCCTGCGACGCTAACACTAGCCTGCTACAGTAACACTAGCCTGCTACCCTAACACTAGCTTGGGACCCTAACAATAGCTTGCTACCCAAATGTTATCCGGCAATTCTAAAGCTAGCCTGCTACAGTAACACGGGCCTGCTACGCTAACACTATCTTGCTACCCTAACACTAGCCTGCAACCTGTCAGTGTTCATTTATTTTTTTATCTTTGGAAGACAGGATCCTTCTGAGAATAGAGATATTTTATTACACACTGCTGTAAAGCTTACAATCAAATGTATTGATTAATGAGGCCCTCCTTCAGGCAGACACAGGGTATGAATCTGTCTCTACCATCAAGGGTCCCGAGTCTTTCAGTTTTCACGTTCTTTTTTATAGCATGATGCTAACAACTGGGTGGGGTGGTCAGGTTTTAGAAGCTTTCCTCCCTTCGTTGGTGCTCGGGCTCGTTCACGCTTCTTGGCCCATACCAAGACGTTTGTACTGGAAAACTCATACATTTTCAAGGGTGTTATCTTGCATGAGAAGCTAGGTAGTAACACAGAATATAATAAGGCATTTTTAGTATGTTAATCAGCTGGATCAGTTCCTCTTTTCAAGGTGTGTATGTGTGCGTGCGTGTGTATCTATGTTGGCCTGAGTTGACAGTACTCTGTCTGGCCTGAGAAGCTAGTGTTACGCCCGATGGCACTACTGAAAGGCTGGACCCAAATGCAGGACTCCTGAGACGAGGTATGAGTGTAACGATAGTTTTAATGGGAAGCGAAGTTCGGTACACAAAGAGGCAGT
>JAVQJS010027682.1:0-12722 GCA_036024795.1 Galaxias rostratus | reverse complement strand
CCTTCAAGACTTCAAATACGTAGGGATAAATCTTTTATGTCCATAACATCCATATTTCTGTAAAGCTGCTTTGTGACAAATTGTTTTCGTAAAAAGCGCTATATAAATAAAATTGAATTTAATTGAATTGAATTATTCTTGACAG
Organism: Galaxias rostratus; assembly: GCA_036024795.1. Lineage (NCBI taxonomy): Eukaryota > Metazoa > Chordata > Actinopteri > Galaxiiformes > Galaxiidae > Galaxias > Galaxias rostratus. Next base: position 12,577 of record JAVQJS010027682.1, on the reverse strand, counting down.
ATGGGCAGTATAGCCATCGTTCCCCAGTTTATCTAGAAAACACATTTTTTTCCCATTTCTTGTCACATCCAGCGATGATTCTCTTGGGCTGTCTTTTGTAATCTACACCCACTGCTTAAAGCAATGCACAGTAATTCCATAACCACCTACCCCTGCATCTTACTCTTCAGTCAAATGTTACCACACCATATATTGTCAACCCACAGCTATTATTTACTCAGCATTAGAGTTGATGCGGCGACGTTTGTGTTCTATTATTCACGCATTAAAACCCACAGCAGTGTATTTTCGGTAGATATGCCAATATGATCTCCCTTCCAAAGCCCTCAGGGTACTTAAGACCCTAAAGCCGCAAGTGTGGTTTAGCAATGACAGTTATACACTTTGAACACATTTTTTGCCTCCTCCGTGCCTTGTATGGAATAAAACAATCACTGGCGGTAGGAGCGCCACAGTACATTAAAGTGAAAGATTCTGAAAGTCCCATTAAAGACCTTTACATCAATGTCAGTTTCAATTGATTGCATTTAATGACTGCAAATAAATAATGCAGGAAGGCCTGTATTAGCAAAGGAGAGGGAAAGAGAGAGAGTGAGACAGAGAGAGAGAGAGAGAGATTGCTGAAAAGTTTAATGCCCTTGAATTGTAATGCCCCTCTTTAACAGTCATTGATGCAGGCGTCGCATTGGTATTTTACCCGACGCCTTTACAGAGTGATCCTCCACTCACCCCCGTTTGCTATTTTACGAGCACAGGTGTGACCCATGACCAAACCATTCTGTCACAGAACGCAATCAGACCAGTTATCAATGGTATCCACGGCACCCTTCCCCTGACTGCCTTACATGTCCAGGGAGTGTTGCAGATGTTAGGGCAGAGACTACCGAGTTCCGTAGAGCTTTAGTGTAACTTCAGGCAACTTGGAGGTGACGGATGCTGGGTGGATGCTGACGTAAGCCGTCCTATGGCATTGTGCCACACACACCAATCGTCCGACACATCAGTTCACGATGAAATGTCCACGTCAACGAGGCCAGAATGGGGGTGGGAGGGTATTTAAATAACCCCCAAAGTTGGGTTGGGTGCTCAGTGGATGAGGTGATGGGAAACGCTCCCACCTTCGCTCCAAACGGCCATCTCGGGTCTGCTTATCTGTGTACAGGGAAGAATCGATGTTTGTGCGCTCCCTGCCTCCGAGTGTTCAAAGTTCCTAACAGACCCGACCACGATCCACTGAATCGGAATCACATTCCTCCAATAAACGTTTGCAATGGATGGGTTTGTCTGACTGAACGACGCTCCGATCGGCCGCAGCCACGTGCGTGTACATCTCTACAAGCAGCTGTCTGCATGTCGCATTATGCCGATCGAACTCCTCACGACTGATGGGCTTCTCACAAGGTAGCTGAGGGCCCTTTTTTTCTTTGCCGGTGAGCGTGCGGCCGTTTTTCGCTCACGCTGCGGTGAAGCATTGCAAATGAGCACAATTAACAGGTGAGTGCATCTCTGGCTGTGCTAAACAGTGCTTTGTTGAAATGCTGTAGGAACAGATTTGATTATGGATGCGCTGATACTGAAGCCAATCCTAGAGAAGATGGCATCATGATTACGGGGGAGTAGAAAAGTCGAAGGTTAAGTAAGGTGGCATGCTCTTCATCCGTGTTGTTACGTTAACACACCTTTGACCTGAGGATCTACCCCTTTCGTTTTATGGTTCATCCCTGGGATCGACAAGGGAACCATATCAAATCCCATTTCCAGACGCACCAAGAAAAATCACGCGCGCTGCAGTGGTACAATATGTTTCTTTATCAGATTAATAATATTTGTACTTGCCCGCGCGTCTGGGTGAATGTGCCACCGTTCACATATGCATTCATACAGTAATTTCCTCTGCCCCCTTCTCCCTGTGGAAAGACGGCAGCGCTGATTCGCGATTAGAACGCTGGAGGCTGTGTCGCTCTCTCATTTCCACATAAATAACCAACTAGAACCTCGCCAAATTAACAAACACAGGCCAGGGCGTAATTTTGTATTGTGTTGCGCATCCAGCCTTATTCCACCCCACTGGGCCAAGTGGCACTGCATGCTCACTCTCCTTCTCCAAATCGCTCCCACTCTCACTCTTCTACTCTGAATCTTTTGATTAAACAAACCTGATTAGCCAAGCCACTGTTTCTGAATTCCAATTTTTATTCAAAAGAGACTCTTCCCCCCCCACACGGGTTGTCCCTCAAATAGAAAATTGGATGAAATGTGACAAGCTAATTTTTTTTCCACAGAGCTTCCTGTTGCTGTAGCCAGTGTCGTGACAAAAAGGAAAGGCAAGAACAACTTCTAGCCAATGAGAAGTTTGGTTGTAAGTCTTTCGAAACACATAAAACAGGTTACCTAATCAGTTTTTTCTATAACAGTACTCTTGTAGTATGTTTGTGTCAGTCAATTGTTGTATACTTGGCAAGGACAAGGGCCAAACCTCTTTGTTCTCTTGAGTTCAATTCTCAAAGTTTGAGTTTGAATCTGGGTCATAATTGGCATCAGTCTGTCATATCCAGCTATGTGGATGTGGAGCACAGTATGTATCTGGCCAAAACAGATGGAATCTTTGAGTATCTGAATCCCGTCTGTGAAAATGATTTATTTAAATATTATTCTGATATCATTATAATACAAACTGCTGCAATGTTCCAGTACAGAAGCCTCACAGTACCAAACAAAAGAAAAATTACAATTAATCAAATCTTGACAGCTCAACAAACAGACAGGACTGCATTGAAATGAAATGTCATAAAAAAGAAAACCAAACACATCTATTGTGGCGCTGAAATAATGTACTGGCATATAAAATAGAAACAAAATCCGCTGTGTGGCCATTTCTGAAACAATATCCTTGGATGCAGAAATTGATAGTGCTGATCCAAAGTCAGAGAATTGTTTGTTTATTTATTTTCCTTCCAATACTGAGACTCCAGTTCCTGTTAGTGATCCAACTTCCAAGAACATCCAGTCGACTGACTCAAATGACAATCCGTAAAATAATACATCCACTTTTAGCCGTTCCAACTCATTTCGCAGTGCCTCTGGTATCCATTGTATAATCCTAAAGTTTGACGAGCCTCTGTGTAGAAGACTGTTGACATGTGAGTGCTGCCTTCGTAAAATCATGATTGTGGCAACCCCCCCGCCCCACCCCCAATCCCCACACACAAACATTTATCAATAAAAGTTTGTTTTTGGAAATAAAAATCGCAATTGGGTTTGTTAGCACTTAAAAATGAATACATGACAACATTGTTACAAATACAGAACATCACTGGTCTCTGCCTTAAACATTTGGATTAAAAAAGGTTACATGCTGATTATTTACTTTACAAGTTGTACACATCGTTCTGTTTCGAACAGGGACAAACTCAAGGCATTCATTTTACTGTGCACATTTCTCATTTCAACGCTATTCAGACTCGGGGAAACTCTCCATAAGTATGACACTCAGGGTCCCGAAAAAAAAACTTGCTCCTTTCTCGAATCAAAACTTAACATCCTGGTTAATCCTGGTCATATGACAGCCTGATCACAAAGCCACACGATCGATTTGAGGCCATGGAGCGGCGGCGCTGAGTGAGATGTTGGATTAACTGTCCAGGACATCTCCAAGACATTTGAAGAGCGAGGATTAGACACATTTCACTCCCGTAGTTTCCACCATGGCAGATAGTTGCTGATCAGCACAAGTCTCTAGTCTGATCCCTTGGTATTACATGCTCTGTCAGCCATGAACCTGAGGCAACAGGTTTCAGATTCCACTACAGGACTTTGGAACAGAATTACAATATACAAAGGAATACTTTTTCTTTTTTGTCTTTTTTTTTCTTTTTCTTTTTTCAGTTTTTTTTTTTGTTTGCTTTCTCAGCAAAGCCAAATGAATGTCTAAAGGGTACAACTGGAACTGTTTTAGCTTCCCCTAGTTTTTGCTGCCAATACTGTACAGGTAACTGTCAAAAGTTGTTTCATATAATTCTCTATAAGGGCATGACAATGCCATGCTTTCTATCAAGCCACGTTTGAAGAGCATAACAATTAGGATTTTTTTTTTCATAGAATTTGAGTGAGAAATCATGGTGTAAATGTGCAAAGGGGTCAATGTATGAAAGAAAATCGGTGCCTTTCACTTGTCTGTCACTAATGGATATGGCTAGTGCCGCTCTCTTTGGTTGCATGGTACATTTTACAATGGACAGATCTTTTGGCTAGGACACACAGTTTGTTTTCGAGGCAATTCAGTTCATTCTGAGAGAAGTGTTGTTCTGTCTTTCGATGATAACTAATTTCTTGGCTGTGTATTATGTTGCTTATATTGCATTTTCCCTGGACTCTGTACAGGAGCAAAATGTCTGTCTGTAGTGCCTCAAGATGTTGCCTGTGTATCGCTGCCTTTGGTTTCTAAATAATACTGCTTTTCTATTCACTTTGATCAGCAAAAACAACTCATAGTTTGTCCATTTCTACATATCAAACATGGGCATCTATTATGAATTATTGTCCGAGGTCTTTCTGCTTTAAAGCTCACCATGAAGATATGTGTTTATTGTGTTATAATTGTCTTGATAAAATTATGTCAATAAAGGAATTGACTGTGTTTTCAATCTCTTATAAATGTGAATATCCATACACAAACAACGCGTGACAAACTGCCCGTGTATTCCCATTCGTTTCAGCAGATTGTCAATACTGCTATGAGTCTCAAGAGTGTCCGTGGCTGTAATCTAAAGAGTGTCCTTTAAGGTGATCGTTGACTTACAAGAGCTTATCGCTTATCTGAAATACACCTATCGTCCAAGCAAGATTTACCGTTTCTCTGTCATTACGTTCCAGGGATGAAATTAAGCCAATGAGAGATTCTTTTTATTTTCTGAACCGTCAAGGCAAAGAGCATTGCCATTACTCATTGCGTCTGACTGCTCACTCATCCTTTCAAACACTGTAATACACTTGGATATTGAAGCAGCAAACGAGGCATGACATTTTTAAATGGTACGGCTGTGTACAATATTAGTGCAGCTTGATTTTAAATTAATGGTCTGCTGGCCTGTTCCCCCATTAGAATTTTAAATATTTATGATTCATAAAGTGTGATGCTTGTTTTGTTCCATTTTAAGTACATTATGCAAATTGTAATATTTCCAGTGGAAGTGACAGATAAACCAAAATGAACTGTAGGAGTCAAACATATTACTAACAGCCAGAGAAGACAGACATTATAAAATGATTTGTCGTTGGTCTTAGTTAGTAAGCCAACTAGTTGGCAGACTTTGTTTTCTTTCTCAAGTCTAATACTTTGAAAAGGAGCAGAGTACCTTTGCACAATGTAGTTTCGTGATCAACATGGTGAGTGTAAGCTATACATACAAGCTATAGTTCCATGTGTTTGAAATAAAACAATATACTCATATATTTATATATTACACAAATATAGATTCTTCTTTTTTATCTTTGCATTTAGCAATGACACATTAAATGGAACTACGAGAAACCAAGAGTAAGTCCTGTCCGTGTAAGATATCCAACGAGACACTGCCAGTAGTTTCCTCTTTCTTAATATTTCTTCTTGTTACAGTTGGAAGGGAGGGTAGATCCATTGTTTGGGCGGCCATGTTTTCAAACTGGCTGTGGTACACAGTGGCTAATCAGGTGGTGTTCGGTGCAGACTAGTGGACGGTAAATGAGGACCAACTGTGCTGTCCGCGTCATGGATAATAACAGGTATATTTTTCTTCTGGTTCTCTTATGGAGGTGAGTGCGAAATTTTCGGGAGAATCAAGTGAGTTTCTTGAAACTATAGCAAAGTATCCCCTGCCAATCCATAGGCCAGAAGAAGCACTGGCAGCACGGAGCTTGTTGTTATTCTTGAACCTGGAAAAGAACGTGTAAAGTGTGAGACATGACGAGTTTCTTACTGATTGCAGATTATATGCAAAGGTTGTAGGGCAAGTAATACCTTCATTAAAACATGATTCATGTCAGCAGCTTTTATTGCTAGTGTAACTTTAAACATATGATGTAGTATGCATGGCAATATGCTAGCACATAATAGATTTGTATTAACCATCCTATTACCCTTGGGGTCATTTTGACCCCGAGATGTTTTAGCAGTATAAATTATATGGAATGTAAAGAATTTAGTCATCTGTGTACTAGAGGTCATTGTTGATGTTTGGGTCACAATCAAAAACATGGTTATTAACCAAAAAACACTTTCCTGTGTACTCTTTATTCCTACTATACCTTACAAATTGTATATGGGGGCAAGGGGGAGTTATCATTTAAGGACAAAGGATGTAAGTATATTTTAAGATCGACGGAAGGTTGAAAGAAAACACGAGCTTGACCTTTAAATTCAGTGTGCTGATTCTATATTAACACATGTGTAATTTATACTGCTCACATGTGACATTATGTAAGCCATACACAAAGTTGGCAAAGGAATCTGTACATGAACTAAAATATGCATAAAAATTAATTAAATATGTCCAATGCAGCCTAAAAGGGAAGAGGCGAACATCTTCATGTGCGAGTAGATCCCATTCAGACTTATTTCCTCACCAAACGCCCGCAGAAATGACTAGGGAATCTTTTGCTAAAGTAAAAGGAAGAACAAACCGTCTTTGAACTAGTATGAAAATGATTTACATGGGCAGCCTCTGTTGCCCCTAAACTTGTCAAGCTGCTGCATGGCCCTGAGGCAGGGCTGACTGCATTTTGAACAGCTCTCCAACAGCTGACAAGTGAGATAGTAAAAAAGCAGCTTGGACGACTGGTTGGGAGTTCTTTTTGGTGTAGTTGTGTCTCGGGGACATTGTCCTAGAATTGATTTTTGAGTGAGTGCAAGAGGACAGCATATGTATCAATGACAGTGGCTGTGCAGTCTCAGGAAAGTTAAAAGAAAATTTGTTTGTTTACATGCAAAATTGTCAAAGTGAAACGCTGTGAAATGTATGATGATGAGTTACAACTTCAAGAAAACACAACCAGGACTTTAGCAGCGACACTTCATTTTTGACACCCACCCCCCACATAGCAGTCTGAAATGACTCGAACGTACAGAACACAGACAGACCGAATAACGGCAAAAATCCATGACAATTGGATTCTCTGCTGAAGTAGTGATGCAGTGTACCTAGTGTGCAGAACCAAGGAAAGCTACGGCAAGTGGATAAGGAGAAGGAGAGGGGGGGCTGGGGGGGGTTAGAGAGAAGGACTAAGATGTAATCCCAAGAAACACGACAGCATCCGGGAAATGGGAAATGAAATATTCACTAAATCACACTGACATTTACTGGATGCCTCCGTCAGACCAAGCACAGCAATGTTCTAAGAGCGGAATCGTCAGGGGAAACTTTCTTTGGGGCACGCTCAATATCGTCTATGGTAGTGGTGGAGGAGGTGGGCATAGAGAGAGAGAGAGAGAGAGAGAGAGAGGAGAGAGAGAGAGAGAGAGAGAGAGAGAGATAGAGAGAGAGAAAGAGAGAGAGAGAAAGAGAGAGAGGGGAGGTAGATAGATAGAGGGATGCTTGAGTGGGTAGAGAGAGGGAGAGAGAGAGAGAGAGAGAGGAGAAGGGGTTTGGAGGTGGGGTGGCTGTGACCCTCTGTTCCTCCCTGCCAGATCTCATTTGGCCCAGGGTGATCTAGAGAACAGGAGGACCACAGAGGAGCAGCAATCAAGCTAGGCCAAAACATCCTCCGCATGGAGAATAATTAATCAGCACCCAGCAAGCCAGGAGGAGAAAGAAAGATGGAGGAGAGAAAGAGAGTCCGTGAGAGAGCAAAAGCTGAGTGAGGTAGAGGGAGAGAGTGCCAGGGGTGGAGAGAGAGGGACTGAGAGAGAGGGAACGAGATAAAAAGAGGGTGAGTGGGAAGCACTGTGGACTGCACTACCAATGAAGAGATTCGGCCTGGCCTTGCTTCCCAGACTCACAATGATCAGCAATCATTTCACTGCTAATTAAACTACTAGTGTGGGAGGTAGCAGAATTGTGACTACGGAGGTTACCATTAGAAATGACAACCTCATAATATATACAGTGTATGTACAGTATATAGTATATACATATAATATGTACACCTCTTCTGTTCTATCTGTGAAAGGCCTACATACATTTGTATCTAGATTTGGAAATGCTGTCTGTAAGATGTTATCAATCCTTTATACATTGGATCAACCTAATATCAAATAGAAACATAAATGACAAGTTTGCATATGCTACTTATTATTATATATTAAGATTTAACTGAAAAATATGTTTCTCTTTTACTTGTGGATAGTATGTTAAACGGCTGAAATAACGTTGTATTATATTAGCACCACCGATGACACATGACAAAAACATCTCATACATAACCAACAGGGCATGTTCCTGCTTCAGCTTTGTCTGACAGTTGGCCCAAACACTTACCCCCAGTGGAACAGAGCTTTTCTGTGTGGAATATAGGCCGGCGCAGCCAGACTAGTGGGCCCTGGGGGAACGAGGTGGATCACCCAGGCCTTCTGCCTCATCCTCACACTGGCTCTGTGCCAGATCTGTCTATTTCCCTGATCTCAGGGGCTAATACCCTGAGACTCGCTGGCTGACTGGCTGGCTGGCTGGCGGACTGACTGACCGCCTGGCTGGTTGACTTGGTGTCCGACCAGGATGACTGGGCTGACGGACCGCGTGCAGCTTTGTAGCTATGCAGCTACCATAGTGACGCAATGGTCCAGGTAGCTGGTTGCCTATGGTAACTGAAGATGTGCGAGGACGGGTGAACTAAAGCTCCAACTGTTTGTCTGACTAGCCCATTGGCCTTGAGGATGATTGATTGGCTGACTAGCTGGCTGGCAGGCCTACTTGCTGGCTTGTTGGCTGACGCTCTGCCTGACTTATTACTTGGCCAAGTGTTTTGCTGGCTGGCTGGCTGGCTGGCTGGCTGGTTGGCTGGCTGGGTGGCTTTGGGCAAATTGACAAATATGGATATTCAGTCTGACATGTATAACATATCCCTTGGGTGAAGTATGGAGCATTGCAATGGGTTCCATCATGTTTCGCTAATGCCTTGGTCGGGCTGTGTGTGTGGGCCTAACTGTCACTCTGTAGCTTGTCAAATTATTTGTTGGGGGAAAGATTTGGCCCGATGGATTAGCAGGTCCTGTGTCATTAGTATAAGCGATTTATTCAATTTGTTGAAATATGTCAGGCGAAATAATCAATTTGACCCAGGACTGATGAGTCTTCGCATTGCTAAGACACATTTGTTTGTTTTTTCTCCCCAAGGCTGTTGCCAATATTCTATGCATATGCTGTTTGTTCATATAAGATGCGTGGCTTTGCCCTGGTCGGTACAGTCTATTTGAATGGCACTAGGTGCTTTCCTGTTGTTGTCATACTCCACCCATAGCCATGAGAGGCTCAGATCACTGGTACTCTCTCCGGCTTCCACCCTACCCTTTACATCCTTTACATGACCAGCTTGGCTGACAGGGAACTTGTTAGTATTCCAAAAACAAAGTTGGGTTTGGCCTTTTGGTTGGGGGGCGGGGGGGAGGGCTTTGGCTCCGGGGACCTCTCTTTGTGTATTCTGCTGCGGTCACCTCGGCGCTCGGAGAAAACAACAGTGCCAGAACCAATGTAGGCGAAGTCGAGATGTAACAACAGCTGACACCCTGCTCTGGAGGTACTCAAAACGGCCCTCCTCCTCCTCCTCTTTCTCTTCTCCTCCTCCTCCTCCCCCTGCAGCAGCAACAGCACGACGACCAGCCACTGTACGGCCGCCCCTTTCCTCCCCCGCCTCCGTCACCCGCCCACCCAACCGCTTGCCAAGCACACAGCCCCGGCTGTTTACAAACGCACCAACGCAGGACGAGAAGACACTGTATCTGCACTCTCGCAGGTTTAATTTCACCCCTGACGTTTACCCATTGTTGCTCATCAGCCTCAAACCCCTGCTGCATTACCCGTAATAGAAGTCGGTGCCCCCAGCCGTAATGCTCTCCTGGTTCCACTGAAGGTAGGGCCCTGCAACAGCGGCTGTAGGAGCCGCATTTATCAGTGTCACACACACCACACAGAGAATTCTCTGCAACGCAGTTGTCAGCATAATTTGGTCGCTCCATAATCTCTCCCGCCGCAGCCTTAGGGATTATTCAACTTTTCCCAGCAGAGAAATGATGGACAACGGAACACAAAATGCAGACAGGGCCAGTATAAAAAATTAAATAAATAAATGGAATGAGCGGACGGACAGACAAACTAAAGGCCAAGCAAAGGACAGCGATGCAAATGAAATGTGTTGACTGTTCTACCACAGCAGTTCTTTCACTGGAGGAAATGAAATCATATTTTACTAGCAAAAGAATGTTGCATGAAATAACAATAGTATGAATGACTGTCAAACGCTGAATGATTGTCTTGTAAAGGCTTGACTTGACAAACATTCCCAATGTTCAAAATAGCATGGCGCTTTTGCAGACAGACACTATGGCAAGGCAGACATGCAGTAAACATTTGAGCAGATTTCAGGAAAGATCCTCAATAGACAGAGATGCCAAGCACATTTTAATGACTTATTCTGAAACTCCACAAACTATACACATAGCGAGACCTACATAATATGGTGACACATGCAAGGGAAGCCATCCTATGGGTTGATCAACCAGAACATTGGAACATGACATTTTACCGGTGTGGAGCCGGTCTGTGATCTTCTCAATTGCCATTTTGACAGTTACTACCTTGTGGCTATGTGTGTATGTGATCCAGTAGTAGCAAGCAGACACATTTCTGCAGTGAGTGAAAAAAAGATGTTTTAACCATAGTGTAAAAGATTGGCTTCATTTTCCTGGCACTTATACTTACAAAAAAAGAAATACATTATTCAGCGTCTTCTGGGTGTTCACTTGACTGTCTGACAAAGACATTTCGTTTCCACGGATATAATAATTGCAGAAACTCGGGGGAAGTCTAACTTTCTGAAACTATCCTTCACAAGTTTGCCTCTGCCATTATTTGTTCTGATAGCATGTTGGATTGAGAAAGTGTATCATGGCTTTATCTTCCATAGGATTATAAATGGTGTTGGGCTGTGAGTTTAACAGTCCTAGATGGGTATGATCAATTTACAGTACACTGTAGACCTGGCATGCACCTGCTCCGTTCTGACCCAGATATTTCTAGGTTACCCTCTGCTTCAAAACAAAGTTTTTACAAACTAGGGTGGATGAGGAAACACGCCAAGGATGTTGAGTTAGAAGAGTAATGATGCTGGTCTCTTTTCTCACAGCTTCTATGTTTTTAATTGTTTATGCAATGAATCCAGAACACAACCTACTTTGTTTCCCGTTCAAAATTAGCCCCTCTCAGACTTTGGGGTTTAATTGGAGAGGCATCCAGAATTTAAAAACAAAACAAAAACAACACCAAACCCGAGCAGAAGTGAAAGTTAGAGAGGGGCGCTGCTGACCTGAGCCTGAGTTGTGTGCTGCTTCCTTGGACGAGGACGTGTGGGTGCTGGAGGTGGCTCCAGCCCGCTGGTCGGAGCTCATGCTGTCCTGCCCTGGGGACGAGCTGTTCTTTCGGGGCTTCTTGTCTGTCAGGTGGAGCGGGGAGCTCTTCTTGTTGGAGGATGGAGGTGCCGGTCGGCTCCGAGGTCGGACGGTGGCGTTCACCTTCAGATAAGCCTGGGCCTTGTATTCCACGATCTCGCCGTAGTTGGCCCGTGTAACCCGGCACTCGTACAGACCCTCGTCGCTCTTTCCCACTCTGGAGATCTGAAGCTTGTGAGAGATGTCGTTCCCCTGGACTTTCACCGTCTGTGAGAGGAGCAAGTCATGAAACGTTAGGCAAAGTCATGTAACAACATGCTTTTTACAGTGCAATCATCTTATCATTCTTGGAACAACACAGAACGTATTGTTATACTATTATGCTGCATTTTATCAACAGTTCCTTTTATAATGGTTATTAGTCAGTAGCTGTATTATTATTGAATACAACTGTAGTTATGTGCTATGCTTTGGTCAATGTTGCCTGTCCAATCTGTCCACTTACGCTTATTTTTGTCCCTTCGTCATCATCCGGATCTGGCTCGGGTATCATTTCCATCTGGACAGAGGTACGGGCAACAAAGGAGACAGATTGGTGAATAAAGAGCAAGAGCGAGAGAGACGCATGCATGAAGTGACAGCAATATGCTATAGCTCTCAAAGAGAGTGCATTTGTAAGGAAACGTTTTCAAGGACCAGATTTATTTTTACACAAGTCTGGCTTTTGGAGCGACTGAAACAAAAATAGTATGACAGCCTCTGGCATTCCTAAATGGGGCGCACTCCAAGGTACACTTTGCAAATGCAACATTAGTCGTCGATAGCTATGAATCTTTGATGGCGGCATCAATAAACAGTTAGTGTCTTGGAGATAGAAAAAAAAAACAGCTGTGTCATTCAATTTCTGACCTCTTAAAAGGAACTCTCTAGGAAGGTCACTCTTGTTATTCATTCACGTTATCTGGACTTCCTTTGGCTTTGGAATATAATTGAATTTGGACAATC
>JAVQJS010027643.1:0-10000 GCA_036024795.1 Galaxias rostratus | reverse complement strand
CGACCCTTGGCTGACCTTTCCGACGAAGGGCGCTCCTCCTCGCTGGGAGCGCACGGACAGACAGACGGACTTAAAGCGACACACACACACACACACACACACAGCCGCACACACCTGGCCTGGTTGTCTGAAGGCTGCATCTGAAGAGGTCCGTCTGTCCTAAGAGACATGGGGGCTGGGTAATTACTGGCCTGTCAATCAACAGAGGCGATGTCTGGGTGTTAGTGAGTGGAAAGACTCCCTCTCTCCGTCAGAACACGGGCCATATCTAATCACTGGTTTGAATGTATATTGTATAGGTATTGTCATCTTTAGGGGACGATTCAATGATGTGGAGTTACTTGCGGGAGAGGGATGGGTTCAAGGACAACGCGCATCATTTTTAGAGATTACGAAAACAGGTAATCTTTGAGGAGAAGAATGTTCTGTGTTACCAGCAGAGAGTGTAGGGAAACCACAGGGCTAAATTAATGATTAGTCTGCCTTCCTTCTCTGAAACGTCTCACTGACCAGCCAAACCTCACGCTGCTCCTGTCTGCCTCGGGAATCCCCGCGGCACTGAGCAATCCGGGGACGGGCGGAGCCATCGCAGGCACGCGGAGTTGCGGGTTAGGAAAAACGAGCGAGGAAGAGAGAGAGAGAGGAGGGGAGGGGGAGCGGGGAGAGGAAGAGCGGGCCTCGGACGGGAGCTGCCGCTTCAGCAGGACTGTCATAATTAGGGCCGCCCTTCCCAGAGACTTCTTTTTAAGGAGCACTTCATCAAGAGCGACAAGAGCAGGGGGGAAACATCTGCCGCGGGGAGCGGCCGTGGGCCGGCCTGGCTGAGCAGACCCGGTGACACGGGGGAGGGGGGGCGGGGAGCGGCCTCGCCCGCTTCGTTAAGCACCCGGCACGGGATCCCGTCGCTGGGTGCCCTCGAGCAACCACTCCACGGTCCTCAGAACGTTAGCCGTTGTCCTTAAAACCTTAAGGATCTCTTTTGTTCATGAATACAGTTGGAAAAAATAACAAAAAACTGATATTTGGAGAGCTAAAAGAAACGGGTTTTGTATTTCCGTTTTCTTTTGAGATGGAAAAAATACAGAACGCACACACACAAACACACACACACACACACTTGGCACCATTTCTTTCATGCAAGGAACAATCACTGTTCATTGAGGACTAATTGATTTTAATTGCGTTCTGTAATTGGAGAGAAAATTACCTGAATTAAGAGAGAGCAAGAGCAGAAAAGCTTTTATGTGCCATTGTTTGGTCCCTGAGCCTCCGCACGCAATCAGATCCAAATGAATTGGTTTCTCTTTGAGAGCCATCAAGCAGGAAACGTTCTGCTCACAAAAACAGCTTCAGCTATGCTCCCAACAAACACACCTTACAATATATAGACATAGATTAAAACAGACTAAGCCATGCTCCCAACAAACACACCATTCAATGCATAGACAGAGGGTAAAACAGCCTTAGCTATACTCCTTTTAAACACCATACAATGCATAGACAGGGGGTAAAACGGGTTGAGGAACAGCAATAAATCTTAGTCAAGTCTGGAGAAAGCGCAAACAGAACTAAGCAGGTGGGTGAATCCCGATTCCTTATAAAAACTAATTTCTAGTAACACGAGCCCGGCCCAGGATGGGCCACATCCAAGTGCTAGACTTTTTACTGGGCCGTATCGATCCGGTTCTACACCAGTGAGGCCTGCATTGCTGGCTAATGCTATTGACGAGCCATCAGTCTTGTCCAGAAGTGTGGAAGCATGCAGCTCTCTCTCTCTCTCTCTCTCTCTCTCTCTCTCTCTCTCTCTCTCTCTCTCTCTACCTCTCTCTCTCTCTCTCACTCTCTCGCTCTCTCTCCAAGACAGACAAAGGAGGGCAAGAGGAGTGAGGTGGAGGAGGAGGAAGAGGAACAGGAGGAAAAAAACACAACATCAATGGACAGTGATGGAGAGCGGGGAGGAGGGCGAAGCTGCAAGCGCAGCAGACACACTCAGACCCCTGTCCATGGTTTGGGAACACTAAATTAGAAAAAAGACAAAAGGGATGAGAGAGGGAGAAACTGTAAACAGTCGAATCGATCCAACTAGTGTTGGGCAAATCAAACCATTACTGGGGCCCCAGTGCTGTGCCCTGGCGTCGGGCGGAGAGAAGGTGGATGCAGACCCCCCCTCCCACCCCACCCGCTCCGCCGGGCTGGGGAAACTTTACACCTGCTGCACTGACTTCTCACGGCTCACTCTTCCCCAGGCCACGTCTCTTGCCGCGGGGCGAGCCGGGTCTCCACGGCGCCTCGCTCCCAGGCAGCACGGACAGGAAGGAGTTAACTCCTCGAGGGGTGAACGGAGGGATGGAGAGATGGGATGGGAAGGCAACCCTGGGACAGAGGGAACGCTGAACTCATCACAAAGCCCTCTCCCGGCGTCCACCGGCGCCTAACGACCCCGACAAGACGGGAATCCCTTTTAATTAAAGTGAAGGCAGATCAGTTAAGCAGATGGTTCCCGACAAATATTAGGGGAAATAGAATGTTTAATGGTGTGTGCACTTATCACAGCCTATTTCCCAGACCCAGGCCCAAACTGATAAACAGGGCAGGGCCATGTTAATCAACCTTGGAACCTTTAAAGCCGCAGATAAGGGAATAGTTTTCGGGGATCTTTGTAAATTAGCTGGAGATGTGGCTAAGACTCGTGGCCCCCTCGTGTCCACCGGGCCAGACAGCTGTGAAGGCAGGCAGGCAGACATTCTATCAGGGTAATAGCCTGGGTGCCATGGTGGGGAAGTTTGAGGGGAAGAGGGAGAGAGGGGGGGGGGAGTGTTCTTTTTTTCTAGGGATATATTTATTTTGTTCTGCTTCTCCCCCCACATCAAATCGTTTTTCTTCTTCTTCTTCTTCTTCTTCTATTCCCCTCGCGGTTTGACCCTCCTGCCACCGCCCTCCTGCGCTCTTATCAGTGACACGGGAGAGTCGCTCGGCTTGGTGGAAATAATCTAAACGGCGAGGCGGGGGGAGCGTGGCCTGTCTGGGCAGGTTAAACGGGCCTTCACCCCTTTTAAGTCGGGCACAGCCAGGGGCGGCCTGTGTTTATATTACTGATGAAGGGTTGCCGGGGGAAACTCAGCACGGAACATGGCATTGTCCGCCGCCCCTGGGACAAAGGCATGGCGGCTAGAGACTGTTGTTGAGAATGTTCGCTAGGTTTCATCTAGAATGTGTATTACTTTATGGTTTCTCACAAAACATATGTGTAATATTTGTGATGGTAAATGCCCAGTAGAATTAGACATGTGAAAAAAATCACTTCAGCACGCTAATGGTGTATTTTCCTGTCGAAACACAATGTTGTTCTGCTCCGCTTACCTTTCGTGACCACAGCCATATCCCTTCACCTTCGACTGCTTTTTGTGCAATCCGAGTTCAACCCCAGTTGCGCTCACAGACCGTAGAATTTTAAACAAAAACAAATTTCACCGAATCAGATATTTTTTATTTTTTTTCCTCTTCCCCCTCATATATTTTACCTTTCCCAAAATGAAAAGCACATTTGCTGAACTCAGCTCCACCTTTTCCCACAAGTTCTCCCCTTTTCTTTTGGCTCGCGCAAAAGCAGAACCATGCTCCCATCCAGGCTGGATCCCTGGCCCCTCTCTGTTTTACAGGTTAGCCCGGCGGTTGCTCTAAGGGTCTCTGTTGTTTCCTCTCCGGCCCTCCAGGAAAAGGGACACCGGATTGGAGGTAATTACATTGAGCAATGCAGACATTTATCAGTGCTTGTGGTTTGGGACCTTAAATGGGCCTGCTGACGATTTTCCTCCCAAAGTAGGCCACTGTGGAGCTGGCAGGCTCTGGTCGGAGACAGCCCCAACGCCCGGCCTGCAGACTCAGAGTGTTGCCATATGTCGGACCACAGCGGTGCCAGCAGCAAATGTGCTGAACAACGCGACTCCAACCATGAACTCCGTGCCTTGGCAGTGGGTCCTCTCAGGGGCTACTCACAGGGGTAGAGCAGCGAGCAACCTGAGAGACGGAGAGAAAGTGTGTGTGTGTGTGTGCGTGTGTGTGTGTGTGATTGCGTGTATGTGTGTGTGATTGCGTGTGATGGCATGTACTGTATACGGTGTGTGTGTGTGTGTGTGTGTCTGTGTGTGTGCGCGTGCGTGCGTTTGTGTGTGTGTGTGTGTGTTTGTTTGCGTGCGTCTGTCTGCCTGTCTTAGAGTCAGTCTATCCGATCATTCACAATGCTTCACATCCCTCCCCCGGCACTATCTCCCATCTTCTCCTCTGCGTGTTTCAAAGAAAAACACTGACCTTCTCTCTATCTAAATCATACTCTCTCTCTTTCTCTCTCTCTCTCTCTCTCTCTCTCTCTCTCTCTCTTCATGTCTATCTACCAGTCTCCCCCTCTCTCTCAGTGTACCTCACTCTCACTCACTCTCTCTCGCTGTCCTTCTACATCTTTCTTTCCCTCATCTCTCTCTCTCTGTTCTTCTCTGCCTCTGCCTTTCTCTCCTTCTCTCTCAGTCTCCCTCTTCCTCTGTCTCACAGACACACGTCAGTCTCGCCGGCCGGAGCCGGAGCTCATCTCAAATGGCTGTGGGTCACACCTGGTTACGCTTCCCCCCCCCCCCCCTCCACCGGTTCCCACACCGGCAGCATCTGGAACCTATTGGCGGGAGAGTCACACGAAGCCGTAAAGCCCTCAAAGGCCCACAAACGCACTAGGGGTGGAACGTCAAACAATGTTGGCGCAGCGAGCTGCCAACAGACACAGCGCGTCCTGAACCTCAACAAACCCGCCGCTCTCTCTTTCCTGTTTCGCGTTGTTTTTTTTTTTTGGTACGCTTCAAAAACAAAAAAAGAATCTTCTCCTCTTTTCAACCCCCCCCGTCCCTCCCCTCCCCTTTCCGTTGTTGACCCGCCACCTGGGAACGAGTCGGAGGTGGGGAGGGGGGCCTGGACATTTATACCCCTAGATGGAAGTGGTAGCGGAGGCTGGAGGAGCGGCCGGGCCCTTGGCTCTGGGACCCGGAGGACGGGGCCAACGGAATTCGCCGCCGAGCGGAGAACGTGATCCGCTCATCCAGACGGGATCATCCGGAGTGATAGCGGAGCCCCCCTGTTGTCACGCAGCCTTCTTTGTAGACAAAGAGAGAGGGGAGGGGGGGGCTTGCTGTCACCGGCTGGTGAGGTGCTCATCGATTCTCCATATCTGTTACGGAGGCAGGGAGGGGGAGGGCCCCCTCCTCGACCCCCGAATCCGATATGCTTTTAATAGGGTGGCAAGGTAGACTCCGAACGACGGTGTCTGTCAAAAAGGAGGAGAACCAACTGTCAAAGCCATCACACACACACACACACACAGACATGCGCGCGCGCGCACACACACACACACACACACACACACACACACACTCAGACAGAGACTCACACACACAAAATGACAGTACGTGTAATAAAGACTAAGCGATGCAGCAATTAGATAAAATGGTGGAATCACAGTTGTCTGGCAAAGTCCCCGGCGTGCTTTGTATATTACCTTCTTTCCTCCCACCCAAACGTCTCTCCTCTTTTGATTTTCTGGGGCATAAAAAGCGGTGTTGGCCCGAGGTTGAGAGGCAGAAATGTGCGCTGGAGCTTTGTCAAACCAGCACTTTATTGTTAACAAATGCTCGCGTTTGATACTCGCACAACGGAGCGATACGTGACTGTTTGTTTGTGCTGGAGGTGAAAACGAGTTGCGAGCGTTTGGCGGGGGAAAGGCTTGTGAAATAGAACTGAGAATCCATACACACACACACAAAGATGGCGGCCTTTAATGTCGTGCGGGAGCCAGCGATGTTTTTCCACTCATTAGGATGACTTTGAAGCGCTTCTGTGAACCCGTGTAGCGGGTTTTTTGACGGAGACGCGATGGTGCTCCCTATCGTTCCCCTCTCTCTGCGGCTCGGCACGTCAAGGTAACCCGTCCACGTCCCGTTAGCCTGCGGTGATCCTCTCCCGCTCCCGTTCGGACGGTTCACTCCGCACGGCCCTCCCTGGCGTGTTTCTACCAGAGAGATACCCTTACTGCCCCGCCAGGAGGAGCCTCTGGCCTCACCGCCACGGCCTCGCCCGTTAGAAGGGGCCATGGTGGCGGAGCCATGACAACTACCGGCAGAGAGGGTGTAGTAGTCGTCGGCTCCTGGTGGAGCCGGTGGGGGCCGGGTGGGGGTGGGGTGGGGGTGGGGTGAGGTGGGTTGTGAAGGGGGTGAGGTAGAGTGTAGGCCCCTCACTGTCATGCCCCAGGGGGCTCCTGTCCAAATTATCTGGGACGAGGGGGATTGCCAGGGTGCTGACCCTTTCCCTATTCACCCCTCTCCTCCTCCCACACACACACACACACACACACACACACACACACACACACACACACACACACACACACACACACACACAGCACATCACTCTCCCACCGTCAAACGTTAAGCCCCCCCCTAAATCAAATAAGCCACGCGGGTGGCTTCGGCGGCCAATCGGCAGGCAGAACAACACGGCCGATATCAGCCGGCTGCAAAGCCCTCGTCAGGAGGGACTTCAAAGTTTTCCAAAGGGCCCGCTGGCACTCCCTCGCCCCGACACCCTCGGCCCCCCCTCGGCCCCCCCGCCCCCACCCCGTGCCCAGGTTGATGTCATTATGGGAGTCTTTGGCGCTGATATCCGAGGAGTAAGTTGCTCGGCTCACCCAGGAGGATTCAAGACTTTGAAGCTATTTGGCCGTAAGCTGTGCATTATTCTCCGCAGTCTCTCAGTCTCTGTCTCTCTCTCACACATTTTCTCTACCTCTCTCTCTCTTTCTCTTACACTCTCTCTCTCTTTCTCTCTCCGCTCTACCTATGGCTGTAATCCCCAGCTCTCTCCACAGTAGCGGGGCGTCGCCATGCCGTGCCCATCAGTCTGCCTGCTCACACACACTCAGACACACACACACACACACACACACACACACACACACACACACACACACACACACACACACACACACACACACACACACACACACACACACAGAGCGATGCGCGGGAACGTCCTCTGAGATCTCACGGTGGACCAGCAGAGAGACCTGTGAGGGCCCCCGGCCACCAGCCGGCCCCGAGCAGCCTTCCTTCCTCAGCACTTAGTGGACATCTGTGCAGGGCCAGCCCTCTCCATATGCCTGGGCGGCGGGAAGACAAACGACCGTGTCGGTGCCGTGCCACCCCCAGTACCGGGGGCGGGGAGGGGGGATAGTGGCACGCAGGGCCGGGTAGCGCGGGGCGTGGAGGGGGGCCAATTAGCTATCCAAACGGTGGAGGTGGGGAAGGAGGTGGACAGAGAGCTGGTTAGGCGGGCCAAAGCCAGGCTGACTCACCGGTCTCCCGAGGCGGGTTGGACCAGGCACGGGCCGGCTCCTATGGCGGCCACCGACGGCGTGGCACCCCACTGTTCCCCGAGCACACCACCAGTGCACCCACACACACATTTAAAGGCACGGACGCCCGAAAACAGGAGAAAGCTATCTTTTGTAATTTTTGAAAGAGATCCTTTCGGGTTGACCCACGGCCCCATTTGGATTCTGGGAGGGACTAAAATGCGGGGAGCTGGACGGATTTGTCCATGACTCACATTTCAGCGCACATCTTCCTCAAGGCTGTGTCCAGCTCATGCTGAGCGGGGAAAAAGAAAGACAGCAACGCGAGAGAGAGAGAGAGAGAGAGAGAGAGAGAGGTGCGTGGAAAAAGATGAGAGAACTCACAGTACTCCCTGGACGGCGGGCCCTGGCTCAGGAACTGAGGGGTGTTTCGGTCACAGCTGCTTTATTTTGTGGTGGGGGTGGGGACGGGTGGGGGGTGCAGCCTCTCCAAGGAGGAGGCTATAAAAAGACAAAGGAGGCAGGAGACCGTGTGGAGAGACAGTGAAGAGACTGCTGCAAGCGCCGACACCACAGTCCTACTGCGCCGTAGCCACCACATCCGCCGTGAGACACACACACACACACACACACACACACACACACACACACACACACACACACACACACACACACACATGTAAAACACACCACAACACTCCAAGGAGACGCAATCCACAGTGGCACACATTGCAACCCAAGGAAACCAGGGATGTGATACAAAGACGCTAACACACTGGGAGACATCACACACAG
Organism: Galaxias rostratus; assembly: GCA_036024795.1. Taxonomy (NCBI): domain Eukaryota; kingdom Metazoa; phylum Chordata; class Actinopteri; order Galaxiiformes; family Galaxiidae; genus Galaxias; species Galaxias rostratus. Next base: position 1,818 of record JAVQJS010027643.1, on the reverse strand, counting down.
ACAAACGCATGCATACACACACACGCACACGCACACACACACACACACACACACACACGTAGTGGGAGTGGAGCACTCATTAGCGCCTGCTCCTTACGTAAGGGATGAAAATAGAGCTCAGCATCAGCTCCAAGGGCCTCGGCAGGGAACATGAGACACTGCCGAACCTCCAGCTCTCACAGGGCCACACGTCTCTCTCACGCACACACACACACACACTCTCTCACACTCTCTCACACACACACACACACACACACACACACACAGATTCAGGCGATCAAACACACACGCACAGCATTAACAAACACTTAGGCACGCCGTCGTCGCCGGCGGCGGCTACCAGACAGACACCACAAGCACACGCACACACAATCAAATATAGATGTACGAGGGACACGTGGTAACACGGAGACAAACAGGAACCACACGATACAGGGCAGCCAAAGCTGAGCGCCCGCTGCCAGTCCCTCCCCGCAAATATCTGCCGTGAGGTCACTCTGACGGGCCCCGCAAAACGTGGACAACAAGCCCAGGAAGAAGGGAGTCCAGGCCTCCGGGACACACAGAACTGAAGCCAGAGCCCACCTTCGGGCTTTTGTTTTGTTGCTCGTGTCACGTCGGCCCAGCGAGCCCAGTCAAAACACCGGGGTGGGATGGGATAGGGGGGGGGGGTGATGTCTGGGCTTGGAGAGAGAACAAAACGAGGCATGAGGGCAAAGGAGGGACGGCACGCCACATCCAATAGTGGATGTTTACCCCGGGGATGAGCTCCTCACTCGCCCTGCTCCCCTGGCACGGCACGCAGAGGGAGAGAGAGAGAGAGAGAGAGAGAGAGAGAGAGAGAGAGAGAGAGAGAGAGAGAGTGGGAGAGGGGAGCAGGTCCATGGGAACGCAGTGCACTGGCCCCAGGCCAGGCTAAATGTGTTCCCTATGTGCGGACTGGCGAGCTCGGCCTCCTCTCGGCCCTCCGTGGAAAAAGGGGAGCGGGCGGGCGGGCAAGGTGCGAGGGAAAGGTGCCTTTGGTTAAGGGGTCTTTTTCTTCTCTCCCCTCTCTTTCTCCCCCGACACATGTGGCGCGGGGCCGAGCGAGGAAAGAGGCAGCGGAAAAGCCATGGCTCTGCTGTTGAACCTGAGAGTGGGAGGTCCAGAACCCCCTCAACCCCACCCCGCCGTTAAAGCGCCTTTGGAACATCCCAGCCCGCTTTTAAAAACGGTGCGGCCGAGGGCAGGCGGTGGGCACAGGGGGGAGCTAAGCGTACCCAAAAAATAGTTGGGGGGGGGGGGGTGGGATTGTGAATCGCTGGGTGTCCGTGACCCAGGCCCGCTCCCGCCTCGCAGCGACTCCCCGGCCCAAGAAATCCCGTTATTAGCCTGTTAAGAGCGTGAGCATTGCCAATCAACGCGGAGCGGCTAGCGCTAACGAACGCTAGCGTTGTTTTTTACTGCCTTTGTTTTGGGCCTGCCGGACAGGCTGTTAGCCATTACACTGGGAGCCCGTGAGTCCATCCATCTGCTCCCTCCCTCACTGCACTCACGCAGCCTGCCAACTTCACGTGTTGTTCTTTTTTGACAGATAATGTTTTTGCTAATCAGATAATTGCTTGGCCCCGAATCTCCCTCCAGCATGTTTTTCTGACGCCGTTGAACAAAGAAAAAAAAGGTTGCAGCATTCTGTCTGGATGGCTGACGAGCTTGTTCCTCAGACCAGGGACGACTAGAAGGTGTGTGTGTGTGTGTGTGTGTGTGTGTGTGTGTGTGTGTGTGTGTGTGTGTGTGTGTGTGTGTGTGTGTGTGTGTGTGTGTGTGTGTGTGTGTGTG